>JAMKCH010022003.1:0-118498 GCA_023653785.1 Ophioderma brevispina
AAAAACACCTAGACCCACATTGGCAGTTCCACATCATACCTAATCTGAATGCCAAGACATCTAATATATTTTCAGCCTCAATTTGGAAGGAATAAACATGCATGTTTTGAATGCTAGCTAAAAGTTTAAAACTATTTTCGGTTTTGAAACATGAATCTGAGAAAACGCAATATTTGCCCAATAATCGACTATAATTACTGTATATTGTACAAACTTTAGAAGTTATTGTGAGCTTCTGGGATGCCATATAGTGTTCGAAAACTTAATTTTACATAGATTGGGCATGGAATTATTAGATGTCAAAAATACCAATATTCTCAAAAATCATTTTTTTGCCAAAAAGGTATGTTTTTGGCAAAGGGACCCAAAAACCACCTTCGGCCCAATTTGGAAATTTCACATCATGCCTAATCTGTAAGTAGACCATGATAAGGGCCATTGATGTAGGATGTAGGTGTATGTAGGGTGGGATATTAAACTTACTAAAATAAGCCACTTTTTGGAGTTGGTTCCACTACTCGTCTACAATGTCGACGTTATTAGGATTCCTTGGCACAGCCACATCCTGGAGTTGGATTAATTGATTATCATACACTGCCCTCTTTTGGCCATGATTTATCTAAGGCAAGATGGCTCATGCAGAGCTCCACAGAAGTGTCAATATCATGATATGATGTAATAATACAGGAAATTATATCTTTATAGTTTAGTCACAGCCCACTGTTGATGGTGTACGTAATTAAAGCGTGTGACAACCTTTTAAGGAAAAAAAGAGGGGCGGACAGTGCTTGAAATTGGAGCATTATGTATTCAATTTTCGCGTAGCTCACTCCCGATTTGTTTTGGTCTGAGCTGTGGGATTTAACTCATAGCTGTGCAGACTGCCGCTGCAGTACGTGATCATGCATCTGAAGCAAACACGATGACTGCCACTGCTTGACCTCGTACCGCGCCTTTGACCTGGTTGAGCAATATGTAAACAAAAAACAAGTCAAGGCTAGCTAGAAAAGACAATTACCTTGCCTTTTTAATACTTGAAAGTAGATTCATTAGAAAGAGGCACTGCTCCCAAAGAATAACACAGTTTAATGAAGTCAAAGTGTTTACCTGGTTTCGTCTGCAAAATTGCAATGTTTTTGGGAGGAAATCTGATCGGTCCACCCGCCTAAACGTGCACAGTGTCCATCTCCCGTGTGCAGAGTCTTCCGAAACATTAACGCTTAATCACGCTAAATGGTAATTTCAAATGACCCGCTCTTTGTGACGTCCAATGGTCTGGTTCGACCCACAATCCTGTTCGACCACTTTTTGGAACACTTGTCGGTCGCATCCTGTTGCATTATTCATGCCATACACTAGATTGACGGGTCAACACGGAAGCGCAATGCATGAATGTGATTTTGAACTTCGAAAACCGTCTGCTGCATGTTCCAAATTCAGCAACCAATTCAGCTCTGCACACCCACAAGCCTTTTATCCATTTGTATTACTCATTGTTTCTTCTTCCACAGCCTGCTAAACACTGCTGTTAATATTCATAATAGTAAATATTACTTAGTTTACAGACCTCTGCGAGTTACCCGGAAGAGGCAAAAGCGATATATTCACTTATACTCGCTTTATTGCGTGAATCTTCCTGCGCTGAATCAATGCCATGATGATGTCCCCGGTATTTATTTCTATCGGTATCAATATAACTAACCTATGGTACAAAACCATTGAGCTAGAATTATAAACGCACGAGGGTAATCGCGTGTATTATGGAATAGCCCAAGCCCCGTAACCGATTTCTCTCACACACAGCGCGCCTGTTTGTTGCTGCGTAATCACTCCTCGCGCCGGCGTCACTGGTGAGGCGCAGCACACGCATATAAAGATAAATGTGCGTCCCGCGGTAATTTATCAGTGTTGCATTCCCCATTGTTTCCAATTGTCTGTCGGCCGCTTTTTCTTTCTGCAATAATTTATCTAAACCAATCGATGAAGAAACCATGCTTCTAAAGATCCTTCTCCCTAATGCACCAAAAAGTCTCCCGATGACCATGTAATTTTGGCTTAGGAAAAAGAGATATTTGAGTCCGATTGATAGCATGTGGCAATCAGCTTGTATTATTGGTGTTTTCACTCGGCTACGTGTGACGAACGTAAAATAACGCGTGTCTCATAAATAATGTTAAGATATTTTCAATACGGCGATACGTAAAAACCAAATATGGTGGTCCAAAACTAGGAAATGAAGTGCGTATGCTCAGTCATTATAATACTTTTGGGCACCTCGATTTTTGGTTACGTGACGACGTTTCGGGAGAATCTTCGGTCTGGGTTTATAACTTTACTTCATTGTACAAACCCAATTATTTCGCTGTTACTAATAAAAAAAACCAACGATTTGCCCAGGGGGAGGTGGCCAATAATCCCAATTTTAGACGTCGCCCTGGTTTCATTAGCACTTAATTGACCAGTTGTTTTTTCACTCCCGTTTTGCCGGGGGAGGGGTGGCGGCAGCGTAAAAACAAATGTTGGGGTCCCATAGGACCCCCACACCTTGGTAACTAAGTGCTAACAATTTACCTCCCTGAAATGTTGACAAATATTCCGATTTTTTTCACTGCAATGAAATGTCACTTAAATGAACAAAAAGGGGTTTTCTTAAATGGGAGCAAACACCATGTGAGAGCTGCAAACAAATTTTTCTTTTGTTTTTGGGGGGCGTGTTTACAAAACAAAATAATGCAAACATTTTTTTAAGCTGAAAGACAATCCAACTATTGACAACATTTGTAGTACCGGCCATTGGCAAAGGAAACCCCAACTCGCCATTCCTATTGAATGAAATTGTGTTTTTATAATTATCAAAACATTTGACAGAAATACTTTTTTTATCAATTTTATGGACACTACAAGATTAAGCTATATACCCTCTGGTGAGAATTTCACTATATTTCAAAGATCAAGCCCAAACCAGTAACCTAACGACGTAGTGTCCACGCACGCACACCACAAACCACACACATAAAACACACACGGACGTATTAATCTGCAGGATTTTGCAAAATTCCCCACTGGCTTTTAAGCCAAGAGGATACTAAGGCCTCTTAAAAGTGAGGGAAGGCATTTTGTTGTAATTGTTTTGACTAATGACCGCATCATAAAAATGGTGAGGCATTTTTTTAATTTTTATTTGTCTGAATAAGACCCCCTAGGGTTCTTTAATAGCATATAATGGTTTAATTAACCACAATTACCATACCATACTCAACATTTGTCAGGATTGAAAACCTATATTTCAGAAACTTGAAACACCCCACAAAAAACTTGACCTTATCCCAAAAGGTGAGTAGGCTAACACGAATCATGATATTTTTTTAAGCCAGATGGATAAGGGGGATACAGAAGCTGTAACAACAAACCCCACCACACTTCCACCTTTTTGATGATTCACAATCAGTCCATAGCCCACCCTCAGGCTCCCCCCCCCATCCTCCTCCATGACACTGAAAATCCCCTCCCCACACATGAATAGTGACCACTAAACCCACCTCCCCCACCCACTTCCTAAACCTGAACTCAAACACATAAACCCATTGTTAATCATTCTATTAAAATGCTTTCATAGCAGCCAACGGATGATTGGTACAGCTAAACCATGAACTCACTTTAGCCCGAGTATGCCAGGCGCTGGTATGTCGTCTGCTACATTCAACAGCTGCATTAAAATTCGGCATCCCACACGCACATGATCACTGTGATACGGCCGCCTTTTTGTCCGTTGATTTTGTGCACCTCTGAAGATCTTGATCTTTAAATTATACATGATTAGGAGGAAACCCATTACTAATAATGCTATACCTTTTTGACAATTCTGCTAATGCCCGAAAATGTGAAAATGAAGCTTTAGTAGTCTGCAGGTTACGTAGCCGAGCGGCCCAGAGGCTCCAGTACAACAATCAAATGGAACAATGACGTTGGCTTGACCTGCTGACCTTGGGGCGGGGTTTAGCTCGATCGTATGGCATCGTGGGTTGTGCTCAACAGTTGTCATCTGAGAGGCAGGTGAGTGAGTGAGGATGCCACTACCCAAATTCCCATGAGATATCACGGCCAATGACAAAATTGAATCAACGGTAACGTGCTCGACTGTTTGAGAGCGTATGTCCAACGCGGGAAAGAACTGGCACTGGCAGGCCTCGTTAGACATCATTGGAAACTGTCAATGACATCATTGAAGTTAATAACATCATGAATGAAGAGAAATGAGAGTAGACTAGTCTATCTACATGGTCTAGCCTTAGCTGGGAGCTCCCCCTCCCCCGGGATGCCCAGCCCGAACAAAACTGCAGTTTAAAGGTAGGGGTCCGTTCGTTTGCCATCACTACAGCCATCAACTTGTTCGAATATCTAACAGCGGTCATTCCATGCCAATTCAACAAATATCGAGTACACCATTACCACATGGAGTTCTTTTTGAGTGTATTAAAGTAGTCACGAGAAACTAAATCCTGAAAATTTGAGCTCTGTACCTCTTTCGTTTTCAACGCTACAGCAATTTTAAATCCCTTGAGGGTGGTCATGTCACCTCAAAAACATGTACTGGTGTTAAAATCAATATTCAGTGCGGACATAAGAACAGAACTACACCCCTCAGATCCTTCAAACTTGGCATTCTGGATACCCTTTTGCTGCCAAATTGCAAATAGGTGATCAGAAAAAATGCACCTTGCTCCACTTCAAAGTTACGGGGTCAAAAATGGCTCAAAAAACCCCACTCGGACCATCTTTGGAGACCCTTAATAACTTAATAAGTCAAAAAGTAAAAGTAAATATAACTTCCAAAATTTGGCTGATGATAGCAAATCTTAAAACTACCCTTGTTACAATCCTGTACTTATATCAGCTTTATTGGAAGAGATATAGATGGACATCGCAAAAGCAAAAAAAAGGCCAATTGACCTTGACTTGACCCCTCTTAAAACATCAATGTCAGACATTTGCACCAAAATTCTGCTTGAAATATGGTTAAGAGGGGCCCCCTGCTGAATTGTGTGCAAAGTTTCAATGGTTGTTAACTGCCTTATGTAGAAAACAGGCTTCAAAGAATCCAAACTTTCAGCTATTATTATTAGACAAAATTCCCATTGAAATGTACAGAATTCTGAACTTTGCACCCTGGGTATTCAAGTGCAGTTTTAAAGACTTAGAATCCAAGTTTGACCTTGTCAAACTATTAACAATGAAATTGAAATCAATATTATCACCATATTAGCACCTGATCTAGGTATGGACCAAATTTCAGCTTGGTGTATTGTTTGGTAAGGAATTTATAATACTTGAATTATCCTAATTGAATTGTCTATGAGTTAAACAGTGAACTTGCAAGTTAATACCCAGTTTGGAAAGTTCAGGTTTTCTTGTGTGTTAAATGGGAATTCTTTTAAAACTGAAGTACAAGAAGTAGGGCTTTTTGAAAGAACGGTAAAAACTTATATGTGTGCTAAGCATTAACTCCACATTATGTCTAACATGTTGAATTAACGGATGTGGAGTTCTGCAAATACATACGTAATACCTCTTGCCTGTTAGCCTGTTGTTACAGGCCAATTCAAAGAGCCAACTTTTCACACTGCAGACGAACAAAATATCACAAGCAATTCAGAATCGAGTTGATCTATGGTTCCTTAATATAATATATTACTTTTCAGAGAGTTAATTACTCCAAATTTTCTCGAAAAACAGTTAGTAGAATAGAAATTCCTAATTTTATCGGGAAACAACCTTTCTCGTGCAAGACTGGCTGTGTGAAAACGGCCTGAATAAATGTGACCTTCGATCCGGAAGGTCACATACTGGTACCTGGACCAACTGAATCCCTGAGACTCTAATTATAAGCACGGCCGTCTACCATGGCTGCTATCACTTGAGCCGTCATTTGTTGTTAGTTTTCGAACGCGGGGATAGGGGACTCAGGGACTTACTGGAGAAAACACAAGAGAAAATTATTCCTTGTTGATAAACAAACGAAAACGTGGTGACCCGGGTGCGTATTGCATGACCCCTGGGGTCTTGTCGATTATGACTTCCCTAATGCATTGGAAAGCTGAAGTTGATGGTAGTCGCAAGTTGTTCAAATTTTGGATTTTATATTTCTTTTGAGTTGTTTCACCATATGTCATCGCATTGTATATGGTTTCAACTTGTGATTGGATAGTGAAAGAAGGGATTGTTCGCTCTTTTGGAGGGAATTTGAGATCGACAAAGTTGAGGTATGTAACAGCAAATGGTATTACGTATGTATTTGAAGAACTCCACATCCGTTATATGACAACATGTTTAAAGACATAAGGTGGAGTTATGCTTAAGCAGAAATAGGTTACTTACTAGAAGACACTTGGACACCACAATGAACTTGCCACAAATATAAGCAAGGACCCTCTCAAACATATTTCAAGCAGAATTTGGTGCTTACAGGGCAGGAAAAAATGCGTATTTCCGGGGAAGATAGTAAGTTTCCCCATAGATTTCCCACCATGTCTTATGTATTACTTTGTCTTAAAAGTCAAAATTTCCCTCCAAATGGTCAAATTTCCCCACTTTTTCCCACCATGTTGGTGCAGAATGTCTGACATTGATTTTTAAGGGGGCCAAGTCAAGGTCAAATTGGACTTTTTACTTTTGCGACAGCTATGGGCCATTCTTTGGCCACGTTTGTGACCAAAAACGGTAAATTTTGATTTTCAACCCAATGCTGTTTTGCCAATATAACCAATCTGTTATTGTCCCCGCCGAACGAAGTTCGGGAGGGGACTATAAAATGGGCTCCGTCCGTATGTCCGTCCGTATGTCCGTCCGTATGTCCGTCCGTATGTCCGTATGTCCGTGATAAAAATGTTAACCTGAAAAAAAAAAAAAAAAAAAATTAACAATGAAATTGAAATCAATATTATCACCTTATTAGCACCTGATCTAGGTATGGACCAAATTTCAGCTTGGTGTCTTGTTTGGAAAGGAATTTATAATACTTTAATTATCCTAATAATTGAATTGTATAGTTAAACAATGAACTGTGCAAGTTAATACCCAGTTTGCAAAGTTCAGGTTTCTTGTGTGTTTCAATGGGAATTCTTTCAAAACTGAATTACATGAAGTAGGGCTTTTTGAAGACCGGTTACTTATAGAAGACACTTAGACACCACAATGAAACTTTGCACAAATATTAAGCAAGGACCCTCCTCAAACATATTTCAAGCAGAATTTGGTGCTGGTGCAGAATGTCTGACATTGATTTTTAAGGGGGCCAAGTCAAGGTCAAATTGGACTTTTTACTTTTTGCGACAGCTATGGGCCATTCTTCGGTCACGTTTGTGACCAAAAACGGTAAATTTTGATTTTCAACCCAATGCTGTTTTGCCAATATAACCAATCTGTTATTACTTTTGGTATAATGTGTAACCTTTAGTCCAAAACCTAACCAAAAATAATGTTTCCACTTTCGCCAGATTGGTTATTTTATCATGAGGGGCAAATAAAGTTCGGTCACGTTTGTGACCTCAGAGAAAAAGTTTTTTTTAGAATTTAAACTTCAACTGTAAATTCTGTGATTATTTAAGTACTCACATTTTTATATTTATTTCAGAAAGACATTGGTACTTTGTCAATACAACAATGTTGGTAATTAAAAGTAACAAGCAAACTTTACTTGGTAACTAACAAATTTATATCACTAAGTACGGTCACGTGTGTGACATTGGTGGTTACGTGTGTGACATCTCCATTGACTTATAACACAAAATTGGTGACCATTGTTAATGTGCATCAAAAATGAAGTTGTAATAAAATCTTGTGTATATCCATATTCTCAACTATCTCAAACACTTTCATTACTATTTCATCAGTAATAACTTGCAAAGAACAATTCTACTCCTAAAAAAAAAAAAAAAAAAAAACAAATTTAAATTGTGATCACATGATTTTTTCAAAAATAGTGTTGCCACATTGAGTAAATTATCATATTTCAACTAAATTTAGTGAATTTTCAGGGATTTTTGCATGCTGAATTTTACGATTTCTTGTGTCATTTTCTTGAGTAACCATTACTTTTGGCGAGCTAGTGATGGCCAAAATTAAGGGTGGACTGGTGCAGTTTTAGTTGTCATTTAGTGATCGCGATATTCGGCGGGGACATATTTTACGCATCGCGTAAATACGAGTTCGCCTTGTTACTTTTGGTATAATGTGTAACCTTTAATCCAAACCTAACCAAAAATAATGTTTCCACTTTCGCCAGATTGGTTATTTTATCATGAGGGGCAAATGAAGTTCGGTCACGTTTGTGACCTCAGAGAAAAAGGTTTTTTTAGAATTTAAACTTCAACTGTAAATTCTGTGATTATTTAAGTACTCACATTTTTATATTTATTTCAGAAAGACATTGGTACTTTGTCAATACAACAATGTTGGTAATTAAAAGTAACAAGCAAACTTTACTTGGTAACTAACAAATTTATATCACTAAGTACGGTCACGTGTGTGACATTGGTGGTTACGTGTGTGACATCTCCATTGACTTATAACACAAAATTGGTGACCATTGTTAATGTGCATCAAAAATGAAGTTGTAATAAAATCTTGTGTATATCCATATTCTCAACTATCTCAAACACTTTCATTACTATTTCATCAGTAATAACTTGCAAAGAACAATTCTACTCCTACAGTAGTATGCAGATTTCCTGTGTTGAAATAGTGCAAGTCTGCTAAATTTGGCAACTTCACCCCAAACTTTCAAAAGACACATGGAAATCAAGTTTACGCCAGTCTGTATTAAAATTAATTGTTGTTTTCTTGTTCAAAATGACCATATATTCATATTTTAACCGATAATAAAAGTCAACACTACTACCTTCTTCAATATGACAGAAATTTATGTCCTTCAATACTAAAATGCTGAGTGCTGGTCATCTTGTGTGACATTAATTAGCACATCAATACTTCTGAAAGAAGAAAGATTTAACACCATTTATTTTGTCCACAAGATACTTATAAACTGGCTTTTTGACATGAAAAGAGCATTACTTTAACTAGACGTGGTTTTCCTAGGTAATAAAAGTTTTTTTGTCTTTTTGGTCATGTGTGTGACATACAAAGTCACTTCAAATTCTTTTTTATTACTTTTCCTATTCCCTATAAATTGGTATTTTTTCAACTAATTTGTGTAAAATTGATGTCCATGTTGAGACTTTAGGGCAGTATTTCAAACTAAGAAATGAATCGCTATTCAATATAAAAAATAGAATGTTTTTGTTTTTTTTAAGTTTTACACTTTTTTTTATATCCAAAATATTGACCACTTATTTTGCAAATGAGGGTGTTTTGAGTTTGACATAGTGTTTAAAGTTTAAAAATATCATGTGCCGTAAACTTGTGAAGGATAGTTTTGACGGATAATGTAAAGAAATTTGTGGCACCAATACATTTAACTTCATTTTTCATCAAAAAGTTAACTTTTTTGAAGAATGGCCCTATATCTCTTCCAACGAGCTGATATAAGTTAAGATTGTACACAGGGTAGTATTTACGATTAGCTATCATCAGCCCAAATTTTGGAAGTTCATCACTTTTTACTTTTTGAATGGGCCCCCCCCCCCAAGAGGGTCCCGAGTGTTTTTGAGCCATTTTTTTGACCCCCTGTAATTTTAAATTGGGGCAAGGTGCATTTTTTTTTTCTGTTCACATATTTTCAATTTGGCCGCAAAGGTTATCCAGAATGCCGATTTTGAAGGGATCTGAGGGGTGTAGTTCTTTTACTTATGGCCCTCTGAATTTTGAATTTCACACCGGTACATGTTTGTGAGGAGACCCCTCCTCAAAGTTTAAATTACTGTAGCGTGAAACGAAAAGAGTACAGAGCTCAAATTTCAGGATTCAGTTTCTTCTAATGAATACTTCCAATACACCCAAAGAAAGAAATCCATAAAGTGATGGTGTACTCGAATTTGTTTGAATTGGCAATGGAATGACCACAACCGTAAATGACTCATTTACGGTTAGAAACCCTATGTACTCTATATGGGCGGGGTATCCGAACGCATTACGTAATCAAAACATAATTTGCATAACATTACGGAAAACGCCTCTGACTGAATTTTGCCGGCTAAACGGCAACATAGGTTGTAATTTGTTTTTACTACTACAGTTCAAGAACTTACATCTTGGCGCTTGGACAATTAATTCGTTTCATATCTTGGTTGATTCCAGTTAAAATTGGTCGCCTTCTGGTTTTGTGATCGAAGCAGCTAACCAACACGAGTTTGAAGATTTAAATCTCATACTGGCATTGTTTCTATATTTAATTTCACTTTGGTATCACATATTTGCTGTGTGCCTCATTTTTGCTGGCCCCAAATCCTGTAACAAAAGGTTCCACACTTTCCGTTTTCTTCTTTTCTTTCTTTCTTCATAAGCATGTTAGTCCCCTCACTTCATTCTCAGTATTGTTTATCCACAAAAATGGGTTATTAAGATATATTTGATATCAAAATTTAAAAACAAATTGTTAACGTGTGTTGATTCCATTCCCAAATTTTCTTTCTTCCCCTGATGAACTTTACAAGTGGGGACCATTCCATTTGTGCTAAAAGGGTTGAGCACAACTTCGTTACAAATATTGGTTTTCCGTTTTTTTGTTGGCATATCCCTGATATTATTGCACCTTTTCACAATAATTACTTGAAGGGGTATTGGTCCTACAGTTTTTCCATTGCCAAATGATCACCTGTAAAAATGAGGGCAACATTTCCAGATTTTCCCTTGACGTTGTTTTAAGAATTGTTTGCGGCTTCCCCTGTGGCGACACATACTAGTAACAGCCTTGTAATGCATTATGGTCTGAAAATTCTCTCCTCTGCCACATTAACCATTTCATACGCGGAACACAGCAAGTTCCCCTTTGCTGTGGTTTGTTGAACACAAGCCGTAGTAACACCTGTAATACAAGGAGGATTATGCTAATACCTGGCATTTTTCTCATGTCACAACAAACATTGACGAAGAATTCTCAAGACAAGTTTTGTTGATTTTATAAAACAAGACAACGGATTGACCTACAAAGAAGATTCACACAACCAGCATTTAGTCAGAACTTTCAACAGGTATGCGTATGTAAAATACCGACCAGTTTGCACAAATCAAAACACAAACAGTGTAAAACAGAGCGTCGCCAAAAAGTTGAACGGAACTCGCCCATGTCTATGTCTTAAGTCCGTCAATCTTAGGTCGCACGCCGAATCATATGCGAACTCCAGATTTAGTTTTCTCTATCAAGCTGTCATTTATTGCGCTAAATCATAGTGGTGATCAGAAAAGTACTTTTTAAATCTCTCTTTATTGCGGCGATTATCACTATGGTTCCCAAACGTCTGATATAACTCAGAATGAAAGCTAATATAGATATCGACCAACCATGACCAAAAAGTCCCAATTGAAAACATTTTTGCAGGACTGTATTTTGAAAATGGCAGGCGAGCTGTTAAAAACTCTTCTTGAAATTCCCAGAAAAGCTGCAGTGGAGCTGTTACGAAAATTTACTGAAAGCTCTTCTAGCAAAATCAAGGCGCTGTTTTCATCCATTTCAAGTCCATTGCTTGGCATCACAGTTCGGTACAATGACCATTGTATATAAATAAAATACTGCCCCGTAGTTAGTATTAAAAAAAGATTAAAAGAGCATTTAATTTGCAATTGCAACCAAATTCTTTATGGTTTTTTCATCACACTTTCACCGAGTTTGAGTTTCATCATTAACACTTAGACTGACTCGGACTGACCAGTGACTTCATCATCACTTCACTTTGAGTTCACCATCATCACTTAGTCCCAATAATTGGGACTTACTGATTTTCTTTTAACAGTATGCCTTACAGATCTATATGTCATGAATTGGGCATGGGGTTTGACCCCCACCCTTTTTATTTGACCCCCCCCCCCCCTTTTTTACTGAAATTTTTGGACCCCCACCTTTTTACCTTCGCAAGCAATGTTTGTGATTACCAGTAATGCACAACCGTAACTTAAACTTCATCACAGAATTGCACATGTTATCTGTATAATATAAACTACATTACTATATCATTTATAATTAATTTTTTTGTACCGATATCCAAATTATCAACACTGAGGTTACACAAAAGAACGTTTGACAAAATGTTTGTTTTATGGTACAAACATCCATGTCAAAATCAGGTAGGCTAGCTACTCGTCACGGCTCGGTCTCAAGACTGACATGACTGGCACAGTACGCAATTTGGTACACATGATCGCTCCAATATCAAAGTCATTTTCAAACCCACTCTCACATCTTTTTCTTTCTTCCTTTCTTCCTCAATCTCATCTACATCAAATCCCTCAAATTTTGCATCAGAATCTGATTCGTCTTGTCAAAATCACGCGATCCCAACGCCCCTTTTTTCAACGGGCGCCGGCCCCATTTTATAGCACTGATACTTGCTAAAAATCATCAAGGCCGGGGTTTCCGACGTGCGATCCATTTACTCAAAGATATTTTCATTCACAAAACAGGGGAAGACCCAAGCTATTTCAGTAAATAAACGATTGACCAATCACATCACGATAAAACTCATAAAAAACTGATGCTGATTGGAGCTCCCGCCCGATGAGATATAACATGCTTCATTGAGCTCCTGTGAGGCTGTTGGCAAATCGAGCGAGCTGGCCGGGAAGCAATATACAATATGCATCAAAGGCGAACGAAGTGTTATTAGTATTTATGTTTCATTGGTTTACAGGAATTTTTAATAACGGCCACCCTTTATATATTTGTCCCACGCTTTATACAAGTCCACCCTTTTAGTGGAAAAAAATGTCAGCCCCCACCCTTTTGCCCGGATTTTTCAGATTTTGAAACCGGCAAACGCATTATAATTAATGAGTGGACTGCCACTTATGATAGGTGAAGTCCCAAAACACTGTGTAACAAGCTTGACTTTTTTTGTGTACCTTCAAATTTTGACCACTGACAGCATTTCAATTTCCACCTCCACTTTTTCATATATCTTACCTGATTCCAATTCAATAAGCTTCACACCGGTGCTTCGCTATTTAACCCCTCTTCTAACCTTTAGCACCGTAATTACCCCTAAAAACCCGGCCGGGTCGTTTTGCCACCGCGCCCAAATGCAACGACAGCATTATTTTTAATTTTTACGGCCCAGATGCAACGATATCCAAAGTTTGCGTTTCATTCATCTCGGCCGTTTTTCCCCGGCCAGGAATAAGTAGCGTACGGTCACTAACGCCCAGATGCAACGAAAAACATCGCGTCATTTTCCCGGAAGACGGCCCGATGCAACGAAAAACATCGCTCAATTTCCCGAAAGACGGCCCAGATGCAACGAAAAACATATTCGCGCACATTTACCAGAAATACTTCCCGATGCAACGAGACTCGCGTGCGAATGCATAAAAACAGGGTAAATAAATAAATAAATAAATTAATAAATAATTTTTTGTTAAAAAAAAGTTGTGGAAATGAATTTTTTAGCTTATAGTTCGCCAGTCGTGAGTGGCGCAATTACGCTACATCATAGTCGTGCGTTGCGCTATACTACGTCATGCTCCGGTTACGTCATGAATACGTTTATGCATAATGAAAAAAATAGCTCGAAATTGAGTGTCGCAATATCACACCATCGAATCGAAATTGTCTATGGGCATTTGTACACAGTTGTCACCCGCCTGATGAAAAGCATTTCTCCTTCCTGCGGGCAACCCGTCCGAAATGCAGTGAAAGCAAGCGCATCATTTCCGTGAAGACGGCCCAAATGCACCAGAACATCGCGTCATTTTCCGTAAAGACTGCCCAAATGCAACGAGAACATCGCGTCATTTTCCGTAAGACGGCCCAAATGCAACAAGAAACATGGCGTCATTTTCCGGTAAGACAGCCCAGATGCAATAATGAGTGCCAATGAGAGTCATTTGCCGGCGAACCAAAAAATTAGTTGTTGACGCCGAGATGCAACGAGAAAATTTTCCGACCGGTACCACATTTTCGTTGCGTCTCATTGCATCTCGCCCGCGTTAGGGTTTTTAATATCCCAATTGAATGTGTGAATGAGTAAAAAGGGACTTTTTCTCTGAAAAAAGCGATGTTGTTAAAAGTCTGTTATGGCCAAGATGGTTGATGGTTGGCAGATAGTTGTAAAATAAGTGTTTTAGACCGGTGACGAAATCACTCTGCCTAGGTTTATTAATCCATTCAGTAAGTTCATTCTCGGTGGGATATGGGATATGCAGTAATTCTAGAATTGGATCTGGCTGGTTGAGGGAGACAACCAACGTAACCCCCATAACGTCATGCATATTACAATTAATGAAGCATTTCAAAATCCAGGGAATTTGCGAAAATACGCCCAAGTCGCTCTGTTAGTCAATATTACACCAGTCAAATTACGTCATCTGGCAACAAGCTTTCGTTAAGCATCTGGCAAACAAAAACAGAGGACTTAGTCACCGGTGCAGGGGAATCTTACATGTCTTGAATCATTAAATTCACTTCTGAAGATGATACTTTACAACTACCTGTGTTGCTAACCTCAAAGAAATAACTCTCAAGGTGAATCAGAGTGAAAATTATGAAGAATGTGAGACAAAACTTTGCTATCAGTTACCACGCTATTTTTGGCATGATCCTCCGTTGATAAGTCAATGGCATTATGAACTCACTGGCGGCGGATCTACATAGGGGCGTGATCGGCGCACGCCCCTCGTGGGAGGGAGCAAAAATAATAACCCCCCCCCCCAAAAAAAGAAAGAAAGAAAAAGAAAGAAAAGGGTCAGTGTTCAAAACGCCGTCGTCTAAAAGTTAAGGTTATTCATGATTAAGCATGTGGGTGATTTTTGTAAGAGGAACAAAAGTACAAATTGTAATTAATGACATTGCTATTTTCTGATTTTATTATTAGGTCGGAAAGAAAATCGACCATTCTTCCGGCTCGTATGACCATTTCTTTTCTATATTTTATATGAAATTTGTCTTGATAAAGCGATAAGCAGTGTTATAACATCTTGACTTTTGCTTAAGTGTGGGTCCCAGTGTAGTCAGAGTTAATAAATAGGTTAAAGATCATATTTCCCAATATTGTTGTCACATCAAAACAATTTCAAACCAAAAAGATGTGTCTTCATTTACATTTCTTAGCGCTTTTCAGCTCTCAGATGTAAAATCACACAAAATACAGGGTTTTTCATATTTTTACGTTTGATTTTTTTCTGGGTGAAACCCTACCTCATTTTTCATTTTTTTCTGCAGATATGCCATTGTAGCTGGTTCTTGGCAGCCAATTCCCCGCCCCCTCGTTCCAAAAATCCCGGATCCGCCAGGCTGTACTTGTACATAGGGAGAATGCTCAGCTAGGACTAAATCATCACTTTGAGTTCATCAATCATTATCACTGACTGAGTCATCATCACCACCCATAGTTCTGGAGTAATAATTTCTTGGCAAGTTACTAGGTCGCCTGCTTCCCGCCAAAAAATGGCGCACCATGGGTTGCACGTACCTGCAGTTCATGAAACAAGCAACGAGCGCTATCGCCATGCCAAGATATCATTACTCAAACTATAGCTTGTGATGGAGTTCATCATTACACTTTGACTCGGGAATGACCAGTACTTCATAATCACTTTGTTGAGTCACATTAAAATAATATTATTACCTGCCCCTTAGATGTCTGGTAACGTTGTGTTTAGTTACAAAATCCGGTGGTAACCATTGACCATAGTTGGCAGTGTGTTTGAAACCCACCCTTTTTTATGAAAACCCCCTTTATACCAGAAGTAGCAAACCACTTTTGTCGAGTTCACCATGACATGTAAACCAACACACACCTATCGATGGTGGACGAATTCGGCTACTCTACCACCATAGAACAGTGAATGTCTAGTATTGGGACGTGCACTAAGGATTCAGACTGCATGTGTATTTTTACAAAATCAGAAAAAATGGAATTAAAATGCTTGAAATGTGCCACAGAAACTTTCTGTGCAAATGATATTCTGAACTGAACGCTACGTTCAATTGTTCTAAACATGGCGTTTTCCATTCAAAATTCTACCCGCCGCCTGGTCACAATTTGACGCCTCATTTGTCATGAACCTGGAGTCATGTCTACAAATAGGCGTTGCTAAAGGTCAATATGTTGTCATAAGGCTAATACGTGCCTGATTGGTTTAAGATATATTTTGTCCGATAACATTCCATCCAGTAATTCAAAGTCTGAAGGCTTATTAATTTATTTTTAGACTTGAAATCTCGATGAAATCACAGTCAACGTACTATGTCTACGAACAATGGCAGCAATCGAACGAAGCCTTCAAAGTCTCCAAAAAAATTTCTGTGAGATGATCACAAACTTGACCGGAATCAACGGCTACTTCAAACATGTAAACCCCTATTATGGGTAATTTGGGGTTGTACTATGCATTATCTATACTATAATTTAACAGAAACTTGCTTTCATTTTGCAATGCCGTTTCTTCCTCGCTTTTTCTCCAGTGAATATGGAATGGACATTAGGAACATGATAGGCATCACCATCTGCTCAGTCGTTATGATGGTATTGGTTAAGGCGAGTGATGAATCGCGCGATGGTAACCGGTAAGGGCTCGCAGGAGCGGTAGAGTGATTCACGCGCCTCAAAATACAGTCCCTGTTTTTGGTGTTTTCACCAGCGTAGATCACAGCAAACCAGTGCCTTCTTTGTGAGTGGTCCCCGTTTTGTTTCCGTCCATCGCAGTTTTCTTGGGCGGACAAATCGAACCGGTTAAAACAAGGCAGGTCAAGTTTTGTTGTTAAAGATTAGTACATACTTTAGAGTATTTATGAAGCGAAATTTTAGCTTTCTGGCATAACGGAAAGTAGTTTTAAAATTTTATTAAAAATTCACTAATTTCTATTTATAGCTTCCAGAACCCTTGGAAACAAGGAGACACACCAAAACTTTTTAGCTCTCACTTCAAAAATGGGTTAAAATTATGGGCGCAAAACTTTACAGGTGGGGTTTTCCGGGTGAAGGCCATTCTATCTCCAAGATGACAAATTTATAGATTTAAATCGGGTCATCCCCTTTAAAAATAACTTAAAAAAGGAAAAAAAAAAATGTATTGTGCCACCACCCTATCAATTCAATAGCCTCAGTGCAATAAACTGCATGTTGAAAGATGTGGTAGCAGAATACTGAATTATCCCAAAAATAGGACTAGAGTGTTGACTTTCAAGACATACTGATTCTCTCAATTAGGATTTACAAACCGACAAATAAAGCATTGGGCAGCCATCCTTGCTAATAGTATTTATGTAATATTCTTTGAAGTGACGGAAAGAATTTTGTATTGTGCCACCACCCATGAATTCGGCGCCTCAACAGAATTAAACTACATGTTGGTGGATGTGGTGGCAGAATACAGAATAAGCCCTTTCAGAGCTAAGAAGAAAATCCCATGCGGCATGTGCAGTCTGGTCGGGTGGTCAAGTGGAATTGGCTTCCAGTTCAGGATGAGTATCGAAAAGTGCATTGACCAGTACCCGCCCTGCTCATCTTGCATGCGCTCTGGACAAACTTCACTGCAGAAGAGCTCGCACCATCCGGGGTTGGCCCTACCAAAGAATTAAGCATTGTGTGAGTGGGTGGGCGGGTGGGCGGGGGAGGGAATTATTTGCACACAATAACATGTTTTGGCTCACTGCCCGAAAATGCATGGGGAAAACAACTAACGGCCCCCGTAAGCAAATCACTGTATCAGAGAAAGCCTCATTAGCTATCAAGGTGCTATGCACCGATCGGTCTCATCACAGCGGCTGGCACTCCAGGCCGATGCAACTAAGACAATTTGAGGTGGCATCCCTGGACCCGCCCTATCCCCCTAAAATAAATGAAGGACCAACAAAGCCAGCAGCAGGCCCAGTGTGTTCAAACAAAAAGCTGGTGAAAAAAAGCTGCAGATATAACTAACAGTGACTGGTTAGCAGCTAGTGAGCAGCCTGGATCTGCAAATTAAAGGTGCATTTCGGGATTTCAAACATTCTGTGTTTTATTCATTGTTCCACTAGATATCCTTGAGTAAAGCTTATTTACAAAGTTTTGAGCTGATTCCCGATCTGCAGTTTTGTTGCTATAAGCAATGCTTGTTTACGGACAGAAAATACGAAATTGCAAATTTACTTGCAGATACGACCCGAATTTGCACGTAAGATTAGGGGTCACGTTGATCAGCCTAACGTGTCAGCTGCTATGAAAAATCTCAATTTTTTTTAGGTAAGTCGGGGGACGAGGAGTGGATCACGAAATGCCACTTGAAGTGTGCAAAGATTCATTTTTTACAATTAGTCTTAGTGTGATTGCAATGTAATATCTTTGCTATTTTCTTGTTTTTGTTTACGCTCCTGAAGCTCATGAGGTAAAACCGAAGAAGCCACTAGAGTTGGAATTAAAACAGCACATCAAAGTTCATCAGTATCAAGACCAAAGCGCCATTAGAGTTGCAAAATTACTCTGAACCCAAGAGTAAAAAGAAAATTAGGGCACAGTGATTTGAGTTTCCATGTATGTTGCATAACAAGTGCCTTCAACATTTGAAGAAGAGTCCAATGGTTAATACTGAACACGCACTGATTGTCAAATCTAGTGGAATCTTACAAATTGTGTATGGTGGCTGTTGTAAGACACTCCATTGCTCACCAATTAACACATCAATTTATCAGTACCATACATTTACCTCCCTTAAAATCGCCCACTGTCAGCTCATTTCGTGCCAAGTTGATAACCAAAAAGTACTCATAGAGCAGGGACTCTTTTTGACCATTTGAACCAATGAAGACGAAAGCACATACTCCTGCAAGAAACGATATTGTCAAAAAGAAGAAAGGATGGATGTGGATAATTTTGATACGTCAGACAAGGTAGGCTATTAGTTAGTTAGTAATCCAAAGTTTTAAATCCGCGTTTTGTCCCCGCTAACGGGTGGCTGTGGCAGGATGCACCTCACACTCAGCAATATCTGGGTGAGGGATTATTGGAGCAAAACGATAATTGACCGGATGCATTCCTGACGTCAATCCACAGTTTTCGGGCGGTGGGTCTGTCTTTTTTTTTTAAATCCACAAAGTAGTGTGATTTTGAATCCTGAATGAAATTACACTTTCAGTAGGTTACCTTCTAGCAGATTGACAAATATTTGGCATCAAATATGGTGTGAACATGTCTTAAGTCAGCTTTGTCCATGCTATTGAAAATCAATAGTACCATGTCCTCTGCGGAAGATATTTTAAACTTTCTACTACACAGCTTCATTTGGGCATGAATAGTGATCTAATCCATCTGCTACTGCTGGTGCCATTGTGATCCCATGCCACATTCTACTTAGAACTTGAAGGTGGATCTAATTTTAGGAGTTTAGGGTATTTATTTCAGAAAATTATATCACAGAAATATGTTGTCCATATGGAAGGAGCTAACAATCTAGCGAAGAAAGGAAGAAAAGTAGTTGGTACACTAAAACTGCAATGTTTAGAAATGTGCACTCAATAGGTTGCTACCTTAAAAACCTGGATCTGGATCAATTTATCCTACAGTAAAGCAGTACCCATCCGACTCTGGTACCTAGAGATAAAGGGGGTAAACCTTTACCTCTTGCTCAAGTCTTGGCCTTCATTTGACAGGGTCATCCTTTCCCTTGACCCTACCCTTCCCTCACCCCCCCTTCCTTCCCCCCCCTCATTCAACGTGGAGGAAAGTTGCAAGACTGCTGATGATGACATGGCTTTGTAAACATTGACTAGGGATGGAAGCGGTAAGTTTACCTAAGCACCGGAGTTTTGGGCGATTTAAAAACGGCCAAAGGCGGGCCCGTTATTTATTTTTAAAATGCGCGATTTTTAAGTCAAAAAATCCGGAAAATGCGTTTCTTATGTTTTGCCCTACTGTCAACCAGGAACACGAAAAAGTCTTTACAAAAAAATGCTAATCTTCCAAAAGTTGAATCCTATTCCTTACTTTTTTCTCGGCGGAAAATTAAAAGAAGCAACATCATTATCACCTGTTTTTCCATTCTTATTCCGAATCAAAATATTGAATCAGATGTAGATGGCCGCAGCCGCCGGGGCTGAGGCCTTTTGCATCACATCACCGAGACTACGTTACTTCGCAGTGGGATTGGGGAATCCCCGGTCTCGGATGACGTGTCGCGTGACGGTTTTCACTTTGCCCCGGAAACTGTGTTGGAAGGTGTTGTTCCTATCTCCGCATCCTACCGATTTCCCGTCCAGGTAAATACCTCTACCGCGGCCAAGGTCCGAATTTGTTTTAATTCCATAAGAGATTAATTATCCCATGGATAAACCCAATTATGAACAAAGACCCGATACCGCACGTTGATAGATTTGATAGCATGCGTCAATATTATTGTTGCACCGAAGCGCAACCATTATCATGACATTCACAATGGAAAATAGGTCAGGTCATCCGTGTTCAAATAATCAAGGTTAGAGGTAGAGTTCTACGCCTAGGATTTATTTATTGACATTGGACAATATTTTGCACTATTGGAAGCTGGTGAGTCATCAATTTTCGCCGACGTTTGATAATCATGATTAATAATCAGTTTGTTTGTTTATTGGCAAATGAACATTAAAAAAGGGTGTTTTTTTTTTACAAATCGTAAATAAATTCGCGATGGGACCAACAAAACGCTTGATTAGACCCAAAAAATTCGCGATTTTTGCGCATTTTGCGCGATCGCGCAAAACTACGGTGCCTATATTACCCCAAAGCCGGAAAAATGGTCTGCATATAAAGAATACTTCTCTAGATGTGTGCTCGGTCAGGAAGAAAAGAGGGGCAAACGATTGGAATATGGAGAATTGACTGGTTAGTGGGTATACTTTTATCGGCAGAAGTGGACCATGGAGACTTTTGAACATGCTTACATGACAGAGCATAACAATACACACTGATAAAAGTTTTGTGAAAGACCAGTGGGGCCAATGTCTGCCGATATAGTCATGAATCCACCGTTATGTCTTCCTGTTAGATGGATATGACACAATCCTTGCGGTATATTTATTATTATAATACTTCATAATAAAATTTAAGATTGTTTATGGTTGAAACTCTATTAGGTGATTAACAATAGATTTACAACTAGTGCGAGGAAATCGGCGCCATCGAAAAGTACGCCTAAGCCACGACACAATAAATAGTTCATTTTCCGGAAGTACTATTTACGGCTCAGAGGTATTATTTACGGCGCTTAATTAGCGTAATTTAATGCGTCGCGTAGCGCGCCTGCATTTGCACGTAGTGGATTGCATGCTTACTACCGCGTTCATTCACAGAGATGCATTGTTTGACGTGAAATTTATTGAATGAAAATATTATATTTTTTTCATTGTTAACTGGAAATTTATTAATGAAGTATATAAAACAAATATATACTGACTCTATTCGAGTTCTGGCTTAAAACTATGGTCCCTCGGTGACTACATTAGCGCTATTTTGCTTCGGGGCTGCGCCCCTCAGCAAAATAGCATAATGTAGTCACCTCGGGACCATAGTTTTAACCAGAGCCTCTCATGTCAGTATATATTTGTATAATACGGAGGTTTGTTTGCCATGAGCAAGGTGTGCTTGCCAATAAAACCTCCCAATTATGTTTATACATACCTATGTATGTTTGTGAGTGATAGGTGATGGCCAGAGGGTGTTTTCAGTCAATCCCACAATGCACCAGTTTTGGGAAATTTCACCTCAATAGGGTCATGTGATCACATAAAAATCCTATTCTTAACA
The DNA here is from genome assembly GCA_023653785.1 of Ophioderma brevispina. Taxonomy (NCBI): domain Eukaryota; kingdom Metazoa; phylum Echinodermata; class Ophiuroidea; order Amphilepidida; family Ophiodermatidae; genus Ophioderma; species Ophioderma brevispina. The sequence continues at coordinate 21,858 of JAMKCH010022003.1, forward strand.
CATAAAAACCCTGGCTTTAACACTCATTTTAGCCCACAAAGCATTAGTACTTAGGGATTTTTTTGCATGATTATGAAATGTTTTGTGGTTCTTAAACTTTTGGAACACTTTTTATCCCCAAGTACTGACATGTGTTTAGTACAGTATGGTATAGGCACATTGCTATGCATCGTGGGATTGATTCAAAACACCCTCTGGGTGATGGCATATGGGGAAGTTGGAGATAAAAGTCAAGGATGCTGGAAACAGTTCTGCATCCTTTAGGAAGAAGATGTAAGAGATAAAGAAAAGCATATAGTGCTATGTACTGTTATTGTATACAGAAATTGTAATGGTGGGAAAACATATTCATATATAGATAACATAATTGATTAACTACATCACTTGATTTGTCCAAGAAAGAGATTATTTTAAAATCATGTAGAATTTTATGGTTTTTTTTGCCAGCATATGGTTCGGTGTTTTGCGTAAAGTAATTTTCCCATGTCCAGCTTTTAATTGTTTCACTGTTTTCAAGTTGTTGCAAATTCTTGAATCAGGGACTGCCTTTTAATATGAGCAGGGAAGCGACAAGGAATTCTCCTGTAACCTTTAAGGGGAGCAGTAGAGGAGCAGCTAAAAAACAATTTACAAAAAAAAAAATGTCAAGCAATCAAGAGGATCTAAAGAAATATCAACTAGACATGTCTGTGTCCTTGCAAGAAGACTAAATTATCTTGCCAAAGCCATTTTAAGACAGACTATGGAGCAGATTCTAAGGGGAGAGGGGAGCTTCAAATCACTCGCCTGTGGTGATTAAGGAGAGTGTTTAAGGAGAGCATTGCTCGGCAGCGCCTTAAAAGGCAGTCCCTGTTGATTGCAATTGTCTCATTCTTTTGTGATGTGAAATGATGAAATACTTAATATATAAGTACGAAGTGAAGTCATCAGAGTCTGAGAGTCTACTCTCGCAAAGACTCCCCTAAAACAAATCCACGAGAACCCAGTTAGATTCTCGTAAGCTTTTTAAAGTTTCACATGAACTGAATGGAGGAGAATCCAAAGACTTGCCAACTCCATCTCATACAGGGATGCCAGTTTTCCTTAAATGGAAGGAATTCCTTCCCTTTGTTAGTCAAAATTTCTGCACTTTTATCTATTTTCAGCCTGTTTTTGGATCATTTTAACCTAATTCATACACTTTTTCCTTCCCACATGCAATATGCCACTGGCATCTCTGTCTCGTAGCTCTCCACGAAATTCTACCCCTGGCACTTTAAGTTGGTTTGTATAGGATACGTGCAAATTGTGAAAGCAAAGCCATCAATTCCATATTTTCTGGCATAGCTCTTTGACCCTATCCAAATTGTTTGTTTTATTTTTGGAACAATTCAGCAGTGGAAACACAATTTTGACAAGTGATTTAAATAGGGTCATGAAAGAGGTATTACCCCTGTAAAAATTACCAAAAAAAATCATTGCACCTAAACATAGATTTAAAAAAATCAATAGTAGTATTAGGGGTTTCAGCTTGCATCCACAATGCAGTATGACCATAGTTTTGCACATTTATGATTTCTTGGTTTTTTAGTTTCAATTATGTTTTGCTTGATGTCACAAGCCTGAACACCTTTGTTTTGCAGGGAGGTGTATATCACGGGGCACAGAGGCGCCATTCTGACTTTGCGTCAGAGGTTAGTTCGTATAGTGTGTTTGTGTTTATAGTGAACTGCACTCTTCATTTGCACTTGCACAGTTTTATTAGAGTTAAAAGTGCACACTGTGAAGTAGAAGCAGCGTATCTTTATTCTGTGATTCCATTGATACAAAAAAAAAAAAAAAAAAAATAGCTCTTTGACCCTATCCAAATTGTTTGTTTTATTTTTGGAACAATTCAGCAGTGGAAACACAATTTTGACAAGTGATTTAAATAGGGTCATGAAAGAGGTATTACCCCTGTAAAAATAACCAAAAAAAATCATTGCACCTAAACATAGATTTAAAAAAATCAATAGTAGTATTAGGGGTTTCAGCTTGCATCCACAATGCAGTATGACCATAGTTTTGCACATTTATGATTTCTTGGTTTTTTAGTTTCAATTATGTTTTGCTTGATGTCACAAGCCTGAACACCTTTGTTTTGCAGGGAGGTGTATATCACGGGGCACAGAGGCGCCATTCTGACTTTGCGTCAGAGGTTAGTTCGTATAGTGTGTTTGTGTTTATAGTGAACTGCACTCTTCATTTGCACTTGCACAGTTTTATTAGAGTTAAAAGTGCACACTGTGAAGTAGAAGCAGCGTATCTTTATTCTGTGATTCCATTGATACCATTGATACTGCAAAGTAGTTTAAAAGCTTTCCTTCCCACAAAATGAATTCAAAGCGTGCATTATTATTATTCGCAACCTGCACGATATCATCAGAATCCCATTCTCTCTAGGAATGGAACGCCTTTCCTGCTCATGTAGCATCAAACCAGGGCTTGCAGAGCTTCAAAAGGGAGGTTAATCGCCATCTCGACACCAATCTGTCAGTGTTACTATTCTTAGATAACTGCTGTTAATGCCTTCAGAGATGTAACTTTTCTGGAAATTTCTGGAATTCCAGATTTTTGGCCATAAATAAAAAAAAACGGAAATGTAAAAAAAAAAATAGATTTTTTTCCAATTTTTCTGAGACTCGAAATTGGGTTAATGATAAAGAAGAACTGCATCAAAAACCTAGTTTTAAGTACCAATTTATTTTGGAGAAGAGGGTCTTGTACCTTAAGATCGCATAATGAAATACATTCTCTGGAGCTTCACCGGATGCTACACTAAAATTTGACCTTGTCGTCAGTTCAAATTTGGATTTTCAGGAAATGGGATAACTCCTCCATTACAACTCTGTGCCTTATTTATTAGCCTTGGCATAAAAAAAAGAATCATTTACTTTCACTTTACAAGCTAGGCAGCAGCTAGTTAAAGGTGTGTGTTCCGACTGTCTTTAGGATCCCTGGATCTACCCGGTTGTGTCCATTTTTATACCGCATGAAAGATCATATTTTTCTCCTAGTCATCCTCAAATTTCAACCTCCAAATGCATTTTTTTTACAAAGATTTAAAGCAAAAACTGTTGTTTTAATGGTTAACCAAAATATGAGTACAGTAATCTATAGAGCATTGAATTTTTTTATTTTTCAGAAAAAAAAGAAAATTTGACAGTGAAGCGGCCGAAAAAATGAGCAAAAATGCAATAAAAATAATTTATTTAAAATCTGCATTTCGCATTAGCATAAAAAACACATTATGCATTTGCATTTTTCACATTTCTTCTGAGACGAAATTGGTTTTTTTTTACCTTATTTCTTGTTTTTAAGTTTGGATTATGTTTGATATCATTAGCCCAAATACCTTTGATTTGCAGGGAAGTATGTGTATAGTGTCAGAGGTTAGTTCTTACCGTGAGTGTGTTGTATGTTGTATGCCTGTTTATTTGCAATGCAGTGCTATTGAGCCACTGTAGAGTAAAAGAAGCTTTATCATTACTCTGATTCCATTGATGCTGCACATTTGTTTTAAGCTTCCCATAAAATGAATTAGCTTAATTATATAACTTGCTTTCTCTCTCTTTTGCTCCCTCATACATATACACACAAGCACACTACACATTTCGTTGTACAATAGTAACAAAAGAAAAAATACCCTCACTCTCATAGACCTATTAACACCTAAACACAAACACATAGCTAAACACAAACAACATGCAAAAAACATAGAGTAGAAACCACTTAACATTGTTATTCACAAAAAGGCAAAACATTGTATTCTCGAAATTCTTCGGACTATACTCCATTTCCCTATCTCCGTGATGTCAGCGTGAGATTTGATGGTCGCACCTGTAAACCGTGCGCACTGGCTTAAAGCGACGGCGTTTTACACGTGCGCACAAAGACGGCTTATCTTGACGCGTGCATCAAAGCTGCGTCATGGTTATGACACCACTGCACGGATGTAGAAAAATGGACTATAAATGATGCAAGTCATAGTACTCAAAAATATTGATGCAATGTGGTAATTACACTTTACAGTAAACATAATTGTACTGTCGTAAAGTTGTGTTCTTATTGTACACCCTACCACCGTTTTACTCTGAAGTTGTTATGATTTATGATATCATTTGAAAGTTTCTATAAATCCTTATTAATCAAATCTAAAATTTCAGCCTCCAAATCCATTTATTTTTTGAGATGGCACAAAAAGACTCCATTCAGTGGTTAACCATGTTATTATATTCGCGTATTAGTACAGGAGTGTAGCTATGGAGCATTACAAAAATGCTTAAAACCACAGCATGAAAAATGGAAATAAGCATATTTGAGTACACAGTAGAAATCATATCCCAGGCAAAATGTCAACCATGCTAGCATCCTGGCATGGTCGACCATGGTAGAACTGTGCTTGACTATGGTCAACTGCACTTGGCCATGCCTTGACCATGGTCAACTATAGGTTTGAGAAATGGCACCACGGTCCAACCTATGGTTGACTATGGTCAAGCATGGTCAAAACATATTAGTGTGGTAAAAATGACCATTCTTGACCATGGTCAACCAAAGGTTCAACCATATAGACTATGGGGCATAGACCAAATAACAAGCTGCATAACAAGTTCCATACATGTGCAAGTTTTATTTGGGGCAACAGACGGTTATATGATTTTGATAATTTATTATGAATTTACACTTGGTTTGCCCTCCTCCCCTGATGGGAACTATGAACCAACAGCAAAGAAGAACATGCCCCACCGTCTAATACTGTAGGTTGGACTTGGTGCCATTGTTGGGCTATGGTCAAGCACAGTTCAACTATGGTTGACCATGGTGAACCATGCTAGCCTCAGTTGACCTCTTTCTGGAATAGGTGGTCTACTCCAACAATATTGCATATAATATGAACTTTGCAAAAATCACTATCAGTTCATTATAAATGTCATATTCTCACTTTATATGCATACTGATTGACTGAGAATCAGACCTCCAGTATGTGTGAGAGATGTTTCCATTATTATTTGCTACTTGTTCTTTTATTATCAGGACCATTTCTATTAAAATCTATTTAGTTTAAAAATATTTTGTATGAGTTGCTGTTCACTTTTGTTTGCATTTTGCTATTTTCCTGATTTATTTTGCCTACCACTCTTACAACAATTTGTTTTGCAGAGAAGTGCGTGTCGTATGACCCAGAGGCGCTTTTCCGATACGGGGTCCGAGGTTAGTCGCACAACAGTGTGTGTGTGTGTTCGTGAACATTCTCTATACAGTACACGTTTTAGTATTAGCGAGATGTTTTCAAAAATTGCACAAAGAACTTCATGTGTCTAATTTCATTGATTTCTTTTCATTTGATTTGCAAATTTGCTGTGAACCATTTTGCACAAAATTAACACACTTTGTAACTTCTAACAATTAAAAGAAAGTTGTTAACTCTCCTTACTACTTTCACCAGAAAATTAATGGAGCCATATAACCTGCACTTCAAGCATCACAGTTAAATGTACACAAAAACACATATAGGCCTACACCCTCATACATGTGTTTTTGCACACACAGAGATAATCTTAACTCATGGTTGAGATTATGAAGATATCAGTGACATAACCAGCTTTTTTTTCAGGGGGATGGGAAAAGTGGTCTAGCGGTTAGCAAGCTTACCTCTGGAACAAAGGGTCATCGGATCAAATCTCAGTGGGACCACTTGCTGGATTTAATTCGGGAACTCCATTTGGGATTTGATTTGTATAACAGAATGATTTAAACCGAATGGCACTTTTCCATGGTCATTTGAAATGGGCAAATGAACCATGAAAGAATTGCACATCCATCCGGGGTGGTTCGTGTAGTGGTTTGAATGGTGCAATATGGCGCTGTTTAAGCTGCTGCCTCCAAGGTGCATTGTTTCTGTCTGTAATTATAAGTTGTAAAGTCTCTAGCAATTGGCCTACAGGCCACGATGTGAGATTAAAATAAAAAAACCTTGATTATTATTATTATTACAACAATGCTAAAATGAGGGTCTTAACAGCCTTTCAAAATGCCTGCCACCCCCAGCCATAGGTGTGGTCTTGAGATGGCTTTCCACTGAAAGCAGATACCTTGTAGGGAAATCATCTATGTACAGGGGAGCTTATGACATGATTAAATATTAACCTTACTTGCTCCATACAGAACTGGAAGGGGGAAAAAATGACTAAAGGGCAACGAGAGAGGCCACTCAAATAGTGTTGTTTCAACTAATAGTCATGTCAAATAGATTAGACACGGCAATAGATTTCTTAACATTGTATATGTGCAGAAATGTCTTACAAGAGAGAAAAAAGGTGATTTTGATTTGCTATATTTCAATTTAAAACATAGGCTGAATTTTGTATTGTCCTATACGAAATTAGAAATTAAACAATTGTTGTTCCAAAGAAACATTTCACGCTTTTATCCTTTCAGATGGGAATATTCAAAGAGGTTCTATATAGATAGAGAGGCAATTCGTTACGTAATCTTTAGGAATTCACCGTCTCGGCAGTTTTGCCGACCACAAGAAAACCTAGAGTACCAACAATAGAAGCAATGGCTGCCTCCGCTTCTTCCACATACTGTGGTGCCGCTTGCATATACACTAATCGGTTAGGATCAAATTAATTATGTGTTAGAGGTGGCTTGGTGTAATAATAGTGTACCTGGTCAGTGTGCTCCGATACTCTTTTTTCTCATAATGCAATGCGCGCTTAGGTGAAAAGATGTATTCATGAGGCGGTTTCTTTAAATCAAGACAACTGACGCGTCATTTCATTCGTTGTGTGGCTATGGGTAGGACAAATTTTAACCATCCAATAGCACCCAACATCCAAAAAACTGATTATTTTGGGGGATTGTTGATCGAAATGGACATATGTGTGTATACAAGGCACCCAAACGATACATATTCGTGCAATATCAAAAATGTCAGGGGCGCCCCAGGAACGGAGGACTGGTTTTGAAGCGTTAACCCCTTGGGAAATTTTCAATAGAAGCTTTACTCAGGGCAAAAAAAATTCAGACTTGCAAATTTTTAGGGACACCTGATATGTGCAATCTATCGTTGCACCTTAAAATCGCCTATCCTTATCAAGAGTTGACGCTGTTTATTTCGTTCCAATTTGTATAAATTGTGTTTCATTAATTGTCGTTTTACAAGCAAAATGAACCTATTATACAAAGTTTACATTGTTTAAAGACATTTAATGTATTATTCCTTTTAGGAAAGTGAAAAAAATAAAAAAGTAAGTTTTTTAAGTTTTTTAAAAAATAAAATTTGAAGATTGTATTTAAAATGTTTTTTTTTGGTTACTTTTTTTTTAGAGACTAGTAACTATTGACCATGATTTTTGCTTGAGATCTCAGTGGATAGCTAACAATATTACATACCACAAATTGAGGCCCATTATTGGCTCTGCGGTTGTGCGGTCGTTGCACAAAATTTGGCCTTTCACACAGTCATGAAAAATATAATTTATGGTACAATCACATTTTTTATTTTTCTGAATGGGTTATGAATAGTAGTAATACGAATGCACAATCGTTGTGACTGTTGTATAGAGGGACCTGTGTGGGACGAATTTAATTATGTAGATTGATATCTGACTTGTGCTCGCATTTGCTGTTATTACAGTGTAAAGCAATTTGATATACTTTGGAACAGTGCATTTGAAATGGGGGGGGGGGGGTTGTGGAGTGTGTGATCCCCAAGTGAATTAGTGTGATTTCATTGAGCGGATGATAATTAAAGTTTTATTGCCAATGCAATTAACCGCAAGCCAGTGGAACAGCCAAGAGAAGGGGAAGGCTGATTTCCGATCAAAAAATGGGGGGTGAAGAGAAACTCAGGATGGCACAAAAAAAAAATCATCTTTTTCAGTATGGTATTCCGATTAATTTATCTCAGGATTGCAGTCTAAGGTTGCATTTTAAGCCGAGGTTAGCCCCTGTACCATTTCTGTTTTAGCTTAAAGGTAGGGATGTGATCATGGATAAATGATTGTTTGTATGTTATTTTCTCCCTCACATGAAAGCATATTAAAAAAAATACACATTTTGAGTTAACAGCACTTATCATTGATTTACTAAAATCAGAAAATAAAAAAAATAAATAAAATCAGATATTGCATGTCTATAACAAGTATAATATATAGTAACATACCCTGCAAGTGTAGAAACTAAAGCTAAATTCGAGTACCCCATACCCCCTCACTATGTAATTTGTTTTCATGGTTCTTTAATAACAAAAATATATTATTACAAGGGATGAAAAAATATATAAGTACAACTGCTCTACAGAGAGCAAAAATTATGCCAATTATTTCCCAGACAAATTTAAGTATTAATATTATTGCCTGGATTCTTCATCATTTTGATAAGCCTATGCAGCAGACTACATATTGTGCTGTAGCATACAACAGAATGTTCAATCCATTTAACATACTTTGGCGAGGATCCCCACATTGTAATTAAATTTACGTTCCAGTCAAGTGAATTACCGCCAGGCAAAAAATGTAACACTGTAATGTTGAAAAGCCATGGATTAATCCAGGTAATTGTCACATGCAAATTGACCCCATCCATGCTACCGTTTCACGAACGGTCCAGGGGTTGATCTATTTAAAAACATCTTGTGAATACAACAGAGTGCATAACCCTGTGTGGTGTTTGTATAGTTAAATAGATGAATAGAGCTCTCACACACACACATAAACATGCACAACCATTCAACTGGGTGAATGACGTTATGGTACAATTGCACGCTTGGTGGGATATACCGCACAGAAGGCATATGCACAGTGATAATACTCTCGATCTGCCGCTCCGTGCTATTTTGAGGTAAACATGTCAGTTGTGGTTGACCCCATCACTGCATTCGGTGTCGTATTGATACCTGTGTACTGACGTCGTCTACGAGATAAACCTGCACTGAGCTTGGGAGGGATCATATGAATACTGCAATGTGCACATGCCTGCAAATCATCGGTCAGTACTCCACGATTGTGTCAGCCGTAACTGGCCTCACCTGCCCCGAGGTGATATCTGGTAAACAAACCTGAGCGAGAGAGAGAGAGCACCCGATAGCAGAGGACTTTAATCTGCATACTGTTTATGTGACTAGCTGTGGATTTGTTTATTATCTAGCTGTTATCACTGTCATACTCCCAAGCCATGCAAATGTATCTGATTTTCAACGATGGCGGCGGCGGAATGATAATCTACGTCTATTCTGGCTAAGATCAGAATTTAAGGAGAGAAAAAAAAGGATCCTTACAAAAAAAAATTCTCGGCGACAACGTAACGTATGTGCAGTAATCACAGTAGCAGGCAACATCGACGTCTTGTGTTTTCTTGCACGTCACTGCTTGCTGTACATGTAGGCAGGTTGTAGTGGGTGATGTGAGCAATGCAGAAATACCACAACCATCACCATCGTCGACGACTGAAGCCCAACAGGAAAAAGAAAAAGCACTGTCACTGAGCTCGAAGCTTTAAAAGAGATTGGCATTGGAGACGAGGAAGGGGGTAGCAATTATGATGAGGGAGAAGGAGGAGGAGGAGGAGGCGGCGTATAAGGAAGAGGATGACGACATCAGGGAGATTGTGCCAGTTGGCCAGGGTCAGAAACGCAGGTGGTCAGTGTCGGCACCTTCCTATGTACGGGCCTGTTTTCCTGTCTTTACTTCCGGCAAAAAGACCCAGTCTCGTAGCCAGGATGTAAGTTGTTTATCATGCTAGGTAAAAATGTCAAAAACACTGCATAAGCTGTCAAATTGGCTATTATCGGGCGTCCTGTTGATAATAAAAGTATTTATTTGTGTTACTTAAACGCTGCCTCGGAGATTTCCCGACGACGGTACCCTCAATTTTCTGACAAATCATTTTTTTGCACAATACGTCATTCGTGTCCATGTACTAATCTCTATGTGAAATAGCTAAGCTCAAATCAATATCCTTCATATAGAAAATCTCAACTTTTGTTATAAAATTCTGGATGCAGAATTTGATTAAACACAGTATCAATATGGTACTGTTATTCTACATGTACACAAAGGTTTACTACATCAAAACAAAAAACTTGATTCATCTCAAACTTTGGATTTGAGTAGCGGAGGTGACTATCTTAAATTTTAGTTGACTGAAATTAATAAAAAAAATTGTATTGCAAAATCTTCAAGTCTGCCTCTAAATGAGTCAAATGAAAAGCAAATACAAAATGCAGGTAGTAACTCGGAAGAGAAAAATAGGCTGCATATTTAGCCAAAACAATGAGTGTATATTTCTTTCCACCAAATAAGTTAAAAGCAAAATATATTGAGACCTACATGTGAATATGTTGTTATGTATGCTGCATACATGCCAGCGTGATAAAAATAGATACATAAACATCTGGAGTAAATCTATGATGTAAGTTACATGTAATTTAAAGGTGAGGGTACTGAAGTAAAAAAAAACCGGAAGTTATGTTACTACTACCAACAGTGAAATTTTCAAAACCGTGACAGCTACAACCAAGATTCTTTATGAAAAAGTCTGTTCATTTGTTTAAATCCCTGCTATTCTTATGTCCTAACTTCCACTATTTGACTTAAATGTCATGGATAGTGTAATTCATGAGCAATGAAGGGTCCAGACTGCCCTAAATGACATCTAATTTGTAGAAAATGTATGGGGAAAGAGAACCTAAATCAATTTTTGGCAAATGAACATTTTGTTTCTTGGTCCAACCACGACCAATTCCTTGCTTCTCTTCATCTTCTGACCCTGGAGGTGGGAGTGACTTAACTCAAATGATCATACGGGGATGTGCTTCCAACATGGGTCACGGTTTGAGGCCCATGGTTTATGAATGACCCTTTTCCTCATGCCAATTTTGGTGTAGAGATGGTCACTTTTTTTTTTAAAAATTGGAAACTTCTTTGAAAATTAGGCCAATATCAGCAATTCGAGGTGGGGGAGGAGGGCAGTCACCAAAAAAAAAGCTTTGACCGAAAAAAATCATGCTAGAATGGGCTTGCTTACTAGGAAATTTTTACCTCCAACCAGGAAAATCCCCCTCAAAACCACCTCCAACTGGGAAAATCTGCCTCAGAATCAGGAATTTGCCCCCTCTGACAAGTGACCCCTGTCACGCCCTTGGCCACTTGTGACAGTTGTGACTCCCTATCCAAATCAAACTTGAGAATCTTTGGGCTTATGACAGATCAGATGTACATGCACATTTATTGCAATGTTTGATGATGATCATAGTTGTCATGACTGTGTGGAAGGTGCAAGGATTTGCTAGATTTATATGGTCTTGGGTCATTTCATGAAGTTGGAACTTGGTGTCCCCTGTTACATTGTCAACCTCTTTGGGGCTTAATATTAGTTTAATGTATACCTCGTATGTATCGACATACGCTATTGGTCAATACGCGTCACATGACCATGTATAAACAAACGTTTATGCATGGCTGCCGTGACGAACGCTGAAAGTGGTAAAAAATCATGCAATTACAGACTGAATTTGATATTTAATGATTTAATTTTGTAAGTAATAGTTAGCAAAAAGTATGGTATACATGAACGGGGCAAGCCCGAGGGCATAAACAATGCTCATACCCAAAATATTATGAATGAACCCCTAAATAAATGGTAGCTTATTCTGACTTAAATAAAATAATGAACATTGGGGTTAAACTAAGTTAACCCCAAAAAAATTGCTTCAAACATTTATAGTATAAGGCTGATGTCATGATGTAACATGGTGTCCCCAGGTGTGACACATTTCTTCCCATTTAAGGAGGTTCCCATGTGTAGCTCAAGAGTTACTAAATAGGTGTAAAGATCATATTTCCCAATATGTTGTCACATCAAAACAATTTCAAACCAAAAGAATGTCTTCATTTTACATTTCCACAGGCTTTTCAGCTCTCAGATGTCAAAAATCACAAAATACCGGGTTTTTCATATTTTTACGTTTTGATTTTTTTCTGGTGAACCCTACCTCCTATTTTCATTTTTTCTGCAGATTATGAAAACAGGTGTACTCTTTCATAATTTCCTTGCTGCGGGTAACAAAAAAAAAAAAAAAAAAAATGAAAATAGGAGGTAGGGTTCACCAGAAAAAATTCAAAACGTAAAAATATGAAAAACCCTGTATTTTTTGATTTTTGACATCTGAGAGCTGAAAAGCCAGTGGAAATGTAAATGAAGACACATTCGTTTGGTTTTAAATTGTTAAGATGTGACAACATATTGGGAAAAATGATCTTTAGATCTATTTAGTAACTCTTGAGCTACACATGGGAATCACCTTAAAGCTTGATTTATATCGCAAGTGATATTTTTTGTAAAAAGAGGACCTGTAATTGGTGTGGTGTCCACATGGTGTCCCTGTTACATCGTTACATGAATTTGACAAAATATTCAGACAAGAAAATGTGCAATTACTTTGAAACTTGCCAAATATCTTTTGAACCCCAGAATGAAAGTAGTGTAATGAAATAGGGTTAATCTTTGATATAAATCTGACAATTTCATCAAATTTCATCAAATGTCATACTTGAGTCCCAGTTTCATGAAATGACCCACTTACATGTGCAAGGATTTGATAGATTTATATGGACTTGCATGTATTTGCCTGTATGACATAATTTTGATGCTTTTGTCACTACATTCTTCTAACTGACATCACTTTTGCTTTCAGAGGCTGCAGAGATCATTGTCATTCTCTCTAATTTATATGCATATATGCCATACAACACTATATTACTAATTGATAGGTTACTGGTTCACATCCCAGAACAGATTAAATCTGATGTCATGGCAATTGATCTTCAGGTGAAGCCATGCAAAAAGTTGGCCTCAATCCATATCACCGTAAAAGTTGCCATTTTCCGGGATAAGCATAAAACATCCCAGAAATGAATAAATTGTCAAAACTTAAAAGTGACACAAATAAAAAAAATATTTTTAAATATTAGAATATTTACTTTATTTTCTATTTGAATAAAGAACAAATTGATATTGGTTAGTGAGGGCACCATGCTTCAAATAGTTAGGTAAAAATGCACTGCATGTACTGCTTAAGGTAGGATTATCGGCTACGGCTTCGTGCCCAAGATCCTGTTTAAATTGTCATGAAGGGTTGGTATTGGTGAAAAGAAAAAATGTGTGCCAAATTTTAATATTTTCAAAAAGACGTTTAGAGATAGTCACATAATGCGTTCAAATTCCCATAGACTTTGTACAGGGCTGATTTTGGCAGTATAGAAATGACCAAAATGGGGCATTTTGTGAAAAACTACACATTTTATTTCAATTATTTCTCAAGTGATTGATTGAGTTATAAGATTGGGTTTGGTTTTAAGTAAGGAAATATCAAAAATCCTATCAATTTTTTATTTGTTTGTGTGTATCAAAAAAAAAGACAGGTGGTCGCACCAAACACTTTTTGTTGAGGTATTCTAGAAATACATGAAGTATCACTTTTCATAATTTTGTTCCTAGAAGAAACTACAACTCCCTTGGGGATGAATACGGTGTCATATGAAAGGAAATCAAAGTTAGAAAAATTCTTCACGTTTAGATTTTGCAGATTGAGTGTTTCTATTGAAATATAGGTGTTTTTAATTTCTTCCTAAATATTTTTTCCCTAAAATATTTTTTTCTAAAGAATTAAACACTGATTCAAAAAAGCAAACACAAGAATTTCAGGTGATGTTTTGTTTAGTGCCACACATTTTTTTTTTGTTTTTTTCTAAAGTTTAGCTTAAAGCACCTTCCATTTAGGCTGGGAAAATTTATTTATTTAAAAATTAGGGAATTTTTAAAAAATTAAATAAAACAATATTAAAAACAAATCATGCAGTCTTGAAACTGCAGAAAATTGTGAGAGGAGAGGTCAATCTTCATAAATAAAGTGTGGGACGAATTGATTCGGGGTTTTGTTTATGGGATTGTGGCATGTGACATTATGAGTTTTGGCATTGAAAGAAAGTGCATATTTTCATTACACACTGAAATTTTTCATTTTGATGTAAGAACAAAAACATCCCGATTATGGTGACCATAGAGAAGATATAGCTTTCACAATGCATGCTTCCGTTAGAAGTTTTGCTACAGGTTGTCAGTGGAAGAGGTAGAGATGAAACACTCTTCACTTAAAAATGCAAGTTTGTGATCAGTACTGTTTAGCCATGTTTCATCTCATACGATTCACATCAGTACCGTACAAAAACTCCATGTAAGCAATGCATTGTGGGAGGCTTGAAATTTTTTCTCTTGTCTCGAATCATACTCACACACAAATTAGTTCTATAGGCCAACCAATTTACTTCTATGGGAAAGATGCACCGATTTGTAACATGGTGTTTTTGGTATGGATAAAACTGACAACAGTAATTTTGCGATAATTCGATACCAATGTGTTTGTAGTTCTCTAAATATCAGCATCATGGTATATGTTGTGATAATTTCTTGGCAGTAGACATAATATTGGATAAATAGTACTTAGTTTACTAGTCAAGGATCTCTTTCAATAGCATACAGGGCATTTGTTGGAATGCCAGGGATTTTAAAATACTACCATTACAAATATTTCAGGGGGCTGGGCAAGCATTATATTAAAATTTGTTAGTATATAGTATAGGCCTCCTGTTTTCACTGCAATTGGCGCATGTGCAAAAATTTCACTAATTTTTCAAGGGGAAAGGGGGGCAAGATTCTCAACAAGAGGGGCAGCTTCTCGCCTTCCCCCCTCTGGTTATGCCACTGCGTAGCAGCTACCTGTGAGTGGTCAAAACAATACTAACTCACGCAGTTTTGAAGATCTCATTTATTATGATTAAACGAGAATAAAACAAACAATTTCCAAAGGTGACACACTTTCGACAACTAATTGGACTATTAGGCACAAATTCCCCATCTGGTTATCATCCTGGGAACAAAGAGCGTGTTTCTGCTGACACGGCAAAAAGCCGCTTTTGCAGACCCGCTATGGACCCGGCTTTTCCGCTATCGTGGCTGTTTCTATCGAAGGCACAATTGGGTATGTGGCATTCTCGACTGCACTTACCGCCATCATGCTTTCGACAGACACGGCAGGGCTCAAAATAATTTCCCATTCCATAGAAACTTCCATGCGCAATTTTCTTTATCTTGAAAGTTTTTTACATGCACGGGTAGGCTTATACCTCGTGTTATTTATCATTTACAGCTGGAGTTATGTTGTATTCTTTAATTGGAGATACCACCAGGCAGGTGTAAGTAAACTAAAAAAATTACGTATTCATCATGATATTATTGATGTTCTTCACGTTCTGAAATGAAAAAATGACAGTAAAATGTTGATGATTTGAACGACGTGCACAGTGAAGTCGCATTACCAGCATGGCCATGGCATCATTTCGGCCCCAAAGGCAAATATCACTAGGCTGTTTCTACTGGTGAAATAGCGATATGCAACACGGACAAAAGCCTCGGAGCATGTTTGATTTGCAGTACCATTAGAGTTAAAATTAGCGGTGTTGGTCGGTTTTTACTGAGCCTGGTTAATGGATCAATCCGTGTCCGACATGGTAAACGGCTCCAGTAGAAACACGCTGAAAGACTACCACCACCACCAGTCCCCGAAATGCCATCCCCTAAAAAAATTTCAAGAAAGAACCTGCAGACAACATAAGCTGACTGTGCAGAAAGAAAAAAAAAAACAGGCATTCCACAGCACACCTCCAGTTAACAATGGGTGCCTTCTCGCTTATCCGTCAACTAATTAAGTACGATTGGAAGCTCTCAGCAATTTAAAGCATTTAAAACCTCAAAAGGTCTTCAGGTGACATGCTTCATTCAACCTGCAAAACAATGTGCTCAAACTGAAAGTAGCAGACCAAAAAACCATGATAGACAGGACACTAACTTAAATAGCCCCCGGGGAGGGTACTCAACTTATTTGGGTAGGTATGTGCCACCGGATTTCAAAAATTGAGGCCCCGAAGCTGATTTGAGGCCCAAAAAATGGGGGTCTCCAGAGCTAGGTTTCCAAAAATTTCAGAAAATAATCTGTGATTTTCTTCAATTTCCAGCCACTTTTTGAGGTGTTTTGAAAAAAAAAATGGTAGAATATGGCTTTGGACATACAACGTAGGGTCCTCATAACTAAATCGGGGTCAATGGAACTGAAAAGAGCCTGAAAATGAGGGTCTTATGGGCGGCACATACCTGGACTACATCCCAATGTGAGAACCCTATGATGTAACTTGGCAAGGAAGAATTACCCAATTCTGCAATAGGCAAGAACATATTAAGGGTTAAGGGCAAAAAGGCCCCATCTGCAATAGCTGCCAGGTGTTAGATTTGGCAGGTATAATGCTTAAAAAGAACGCAACTGACAAATGGCAGCTATTGCAGATGGGGCCGTCTTGCCACTAAACCCTCGATATTGGAAGAGTGCACAGCAAGCCCTGCATTTGCAACTCATACCCAGCATTACCAAAATTATGGTTACTCCTAAATTGTGTTATTTCAGCACAAACTATCAAATTTTATCTGTATAGACATGACTGAGTTGAACAGGGTTTATAGGCTTTATTCCGTATAGTCTTGATTGATTTCTTTTATCCAGGCCTTACACCAAAGATACATTATTTTGTATCATTTGATTGCAGTCTGCTAGGATTGTACAAATTGTCAGCTGAATGTCTGCGTGTATCACAGCTGTTTGAAAGTCTCATTTATTATGACAAAACCAAAATAAAAAAAATATCAAGGCTACACCTTTCGAGCAACTAATATATATTATTTGTTTCCACTACTTCATCTTGTGTAAATTTTTATGAAATTTCATTGTGGGCAAAAATCTGATTTTTTCTAAAAACTAGTTTTAACACGTCTCTCTATGGGGAATGGGTGTATAGAGGGGCTATAAAACATACAAAAGATGACCGTTGTAGGCCTATATGGCAAAATTCCCGCGATTATTTTCTGATTTTTCTTTTTTTGGGGGGGGGGTAGCTTTTGCATACATTCCCTACTTATATCAGCTGTCAAAATTGTGTTACCACTGCTTAAAATTGCTCTAAAATTTTTTTGATAATTGTTAGTGCAGGCTTTTGTCAGCATCCATGAATTTTGTTGACATGTTATTGAATCGATTATGTCAACATAACCGATTTCAACAACAGCACTATTACAATCACACAGCAAGAACGGCGCAGTCCAATGTAACATTAGTGTAACCAATGAGTGCTATTTGCTGATTGGTGAAAGTGACTGTTGTGCGATTTTTAAGCCAATCAGCAACATTGTAAAAAATGATGGTAGAGCTGAACAGGGCCAGCGCAGAAATAATTTGAACAAGGCTTGAACTTAGCACTAGCCCGACGCCCATTTTTGTGTCGCCTGCCCGAAAGCAGGAAGACACATAGGGATCACTTTGTCACTGTAGTTGTCTGTTGTTGATGATGTCTGTTGTTGTTTGTTGATGTCTGTTGTGAAAAAGGGTTAACATTGCATGTAATATCCACATACTTGATGGATTTAAACCAAACTTGGGTCACAGGTGCAACATGGCACCCCCCCACTTGTTGATGAGATCAAAGGTCACATGCCAAGGTCAAAGGTCATGTGAGGTCAAGTTGTAAAAATAGGCTAAAATGTAAAATTGACCTCATATGAAAAGTTCAATTGGAACCAAACTTGAATCATAGGTGCAACATGGGATCCCTCATTTGTTGATGAGGTCAAAGGTCACATACCAAGGTCAAGGCCATATGAGGTCAAGTTGTAAAAATAGGCTAAAATGTAAAATTGACCTCATATGAAAAGTTCAATTGGAACCAAACTTGAATCATAGGTGCAACATGGGATCCCTCATTTGTTGATGAGGTCAAAGGTCACATATCAAGGTCAAAGGTCATGTTAGGCCTATCATTCACTAACCGCGACGGCAGGCGACACAAGCGGTCCGAGACCGATGTATTTTTAGTTGTTAATGTATCGATCAAGAAGTTCATGCTGCCTGGCAAGTTCAAGTGAAATCAATTGTAAAACACAGGAATTAGCTGAAGTCATTTTACGGGCATGTTGTTGGAAACGTTAAAGCCTAACTCAGAGATTTCAAAATATAATTTATTTGTGTATTAATTAAAAATAGTCAACTAGATCTAAAGAGAGTTGCTTAAAATGCTCAATTCCAAAGTTTGAGATGAATCAGGTTTTTTGTTTTCATGCAGTAACATTTATGTGTAGTATAACAGTGTCAAGGATCCGGTGGTCTTACAAAGGACAGAAGCCGGATTTATAACAAAGTTGTGAGTGGTCATATGAAGGACTTTGATTGGCTTGGCGTTGCACCAGTGAATTAGGATGTGGACAAGCATTATATATATGAAATAAAACATGATTTGTTTGGAAATCTGAGTCGGCCTTTAAGTGCAAGGCCTTGTTTGGAAGCTCAACTGGTTATTGAAATAAATGTATAATCTGTAATTAGCCAATTAGGCCGCTTAAAAAAAAAAGTTAGATTCCCGTCCTATGGTCTTCGAAAAGTGATGAGGGAGGGAGGCTTTTTTTTCTTTATTTGCGATGGAAGCCAACTGCTTTAATGACATTACTGAAGGTCTGAAACTTGCATTGTGTCTCAAAATAAGCAGTGGGCTATCATTCATACATGTATCAATACTGTAACCTGTTCAACTGCTGAAATTTACAGTCTAGTAACAATAAATCCATTCCATGTACATGAGGTATTGTACATGTTGTATCGTTGTTTCGATGATGATGGTTAGGTGCCAATTCATCACCCTGCACCCCTCACCAGCTCAGGCTCAACAACCCCCCCCCCCCATTTGTTGATGCTCATCATATACAATTGTTAAACTTAACTATTTTTAAGAGATCTCAAATTTTACTACAATGCTTTTATTTTTACTCAATCCTATGCAATTTTGTATACTAAAAGCTACTAAAACCCCAACTGCACCACCCGTATGGTATGAGCAAGCTAAGTAAAATACGAATAAACTAAATAGCTGTCGAATCTGCAGCCGATAGTACCACAGCACAGCCACTAGTGTCATGACCATGATGACTGTATACTTATTTGCCACACTCTACACATGCACAGTTCTTCCGTTCAGCCGGCTGCCGAATTCATAGGGTCAGTGGCACAATAAAATTCTTTCCCACAAAAATGATGGTTAGAACGAGTGTTCGAGATTATTCCGTATTGAGATGCCTGGTACACTATTTGGCACTCCACAACTGCCACAAGTCTCCAGTCGAGTCGTAGTCCCATCCTAGACTCCGGTATAAGCTTCCAAGATTTCTGGCGATAGCGCAAAACTTGCACGAAAACTAGACATCGTGAATGGTCTGGAACCGAGACTATGTCATGTACTCTCGTATACCTTGTGGTGCTTATATCCGTGATCGGAACCAGGGCTGCAGGCTCACTGTTAGGACCTACCATTACAATGTGCTAGATAATTTCAAATGGCACTGGACATGATTTTCAGTACGGATTTCTCATTTTTTCTCAAGTTTTTTTACACTAAAAAAAAAAAAAAATAATGCGGCGATCGAAAGTGGTGCGGGCGGAGGACGATATGATAAATTTTGTTTTAAAGGGCCTTAATATTAAACTCAGAAAATCCAAAAAGTAGGCCTATAGTTTCATGTGAATTGATTACTCTCCAAATGATTGCCAGGTGCAATTCACCGCCTTGAAAAACATAGCATGTTTTATCATTTTGCATATCACTACTTGATAAGGCTAATTATGTGAACATTTCTTTAGCTTAGATTTAGCTTTTACCTGTTTGTGTGTGTGTAGGCATGTATGTTTGCTTATGTTCTGTAGATGTATAATGCCGTGTCACTAGCTACCAGATTATAGACTGTGATAACAGACAGAATTATCTTAAAGGTGGTCATTTTGTGATGCACAGGCTTGTTCCCCCTCCTCAACTATTTTTAGAAAAAAGAGAGCTAAAAAGATTTGTTTTGCCTGAACTGTTTGCCTTGGTTTGACCCTCTTCAATCATGGTTTGCCATTTGCAAGTAGAGCCTGAACAGTGGCATACTATAAATGGTGTGTGGGATGAGGAAAATGGGGGATTCAGTGTCATGTTCTAACAAAATTCATCATAACATCCAATTTCCTTATGTGTCCACCTACATCCTACCAATACAAGATCTAGCCATTACTCAGATACCATCCACTACAAGCCGTTCGGGACTCCTACAAATACTCCTTCTATGTGAGAAACCATACCAATCTGGAATAGGCCCTACCGACTGAGGCAGTGACTGCACCATCAGCTGCTGTGTTTCAGGCCACAGCCCTCCCGGCAGTGAGGCAATTACTACCCACTCCCACTCATCAGCGTCTGTAGCCATATGGCTGTAGGATTTTTACTGCACTTTATTTCTTTCTGCACCTGCACAACTGCACAGCATGTAAATACGTCTATCTCCATGGACAAGTTCTACTTTGTTTGGAGGATACGCACCAAGAACCAAGAATGGGGGTGATGAGAATGGGGGAATGAGAATGGGGGGGGCAGCTTCCCCCTTGTCATGGCTTCTGGGAATCTTCTCCCTGAATAATGAGTGTTTTCGGTACATGTGCCAATTTACAGTGAATTAAAAAACATAGCCTATACTATAACAAATTTTGATATTTACTTGCCCCTGAAGATGTGTTCCCCCTTTCCCCCTGAAAAAACTGAGTATGCCACTGGCCTGGGAACTGGATTGGTACAATGCTTCACCTCTGGGCAAGGTCTATGGTTTTGTGGATATAGAGAGAGTCAAATGTTTCGTGTGTGAAAAATGCTACCTATTCATATTGTTGGCCGAGACTCTCATACAAATGCAAACATGTAACGAGTAAATGGTATCGGGCCTAATAAGAGCATGGCGGCCAAGCCTCATCAGGCGATGGCGGCCAAGCTCATGCCTTAGAGCACTCACCAAAAATGTCAACAATTACAGCAATACGCGAGTAGCAAAACACAAACAATTTGGTGACTTTGATGTGGGTTGGTCATGGGTTTTCACCATGACATACATACAACCTCGTCCTCGTTTCGTATTAATACAAAAAAAAATAGAAATAACCCTTCTAGTGGCGTGATTCTTCAACTCCAAAGGTTTTGGAATAAAGAAAATATTCCTTGACAACATATAAAAATTCAGAAATATTTCGTCAAGATTTTTGCTTTACGTGTTAAACCCATGGCGACGTCTGAAATTGGGATTTCGTGGCCGCCCTCCCCTGTGCCTAAGATGATGTGCAGATTAGGCTGGCCTTTCCAGAAATACAAAAAAATTTGTATTCTGTCTGAATAGACAGAAAATTACAACATGAGGCCTAATACAGGGACACTGTGATACAGATATTTGCAATGAGATAAGGGTGTATGATCAGAATGAACTAAAATTGTAGGAATAAGACAGAATGCTAGGGATGTCTATGGAACCAATAAACAAAACAGATGCTAGAATGGTCATATTTTGCATAGTAGTTGGTTGCGTTATATTTATGTACATTTCATTTACTACTCCATGGTACCATTTTTTTTATTTTTTTGATAAACAATTCTACAGATGATTTAAGACAATTGTGGTCCTGAATCAATACAACTTTCAGTAGCGGTAAAATTTTCACAGCTTGAACTCGAGCTAATGTACAAGGTCCATGAGGCGAAAAGACGAAAATAGAATGCCCTCAACAAATGCCACTCGTAGCGCGTGTCTAAGAAAGAGCACATCCGTTTATTAGTTGTGATGTAAACTAGAAGAAGTTTGTTTTATTCCATGTGAATAAAAAACCACATTTCTTAAAAACAAATCATCATTAGATTGTTTATGGAAAACGAAAATGATTAGAATGGTCTCAAGTTGAGTGGAATATGATTCATGGGTTGAAGTTATGAATGATTGTTGGCATATCGATGCACCGCCTAGACCACTCGTAATTTGAGCTTACGGGTAGCCAGTTTAAAACAAGTCATCAGATTTTGAATTTGAAGAAAGATAAACCAAATTAAATAAATCAAGAAGATGTAACGTACTATATGAAGAAATTTCAAAAGTCTGTCCACGTTTGGAGTTTCGCTAAATTACATAGTGTTATGTTACAGGATTTTGTCGGTCTGACAGGGTGTGAGTGATGATATGTAACTGACTTTAGTGTGTGTCCATGTAACAACAAGAAAACGGTTCATATATTTGATGATCAAACAATTTTTTGTCTTGACCGGTTAATATTTGTTCTGAATACTTGCATTTTGTTGCAAACACTTGCAATGATTAAAATGCAACATTTATAAAATGTGGACTAAAATGAAAGCTGATTTTAGAGCATTATACCTGGATGGCGTTATGTTTGGTGCAGGGTTTATTTCGGCACACACTGTAGGACTTAACGAATGCTGTTATCATACTAAGGGGTAGCTGTTATTTCAGGACTGACAGTGTTGGTAAATTAACATTTAAAAATGAAATGGTATCCATAATGTAAACTCAATCAACTTCAGGGGGTAGGACACGATCTGTCATTTGGGCATTGGGGATTTCCAAATAGAAATTTGGTTTAAAACGACTACGTGCATTTACTATAGCAGTCTCTGTCTCAGCTTCATTACAAAATTCCTCTTAACCTTAACATCGTCTAGTAATTTGATAATTCTGGAATAAATATGACTTTGAAATCTGTCGAGGTTAGTGGGTGACCCTTAACTGCAATAGGTAATTTCCAATAATGGTCATATAGATTTAAATATCGTGACCAGGCATAGCCTTTAGTCAAGATGTGTGTGACCGTCAATAGGATAAAAAAACCCTCCTATTGTTAAGTCTTTGAAAAAAGACTAGCACGTGGAAGTTGATGCCGTTTTTGAATTTGCGGTTCTGTTAGGTATGCATGTCCTACCCCCCCGCCCCCGAAAAAAATTTGTTGTGTGGCCGATTTACATATTCTAGCGAGATCATCGTAGCCACGCAATAACACAAGATTAGTATTGTGAATGCCCACTCTCAACACAAAACAAAAGTAAAAGAAAATGAGCTCTTTAATTATTTATCAGTGAAAACAAAATCCTTTGGGTATGTTCAGTACCCCTTAGTTGCTTAATCATTTCTGATAGAGTTCTCCATTGCGAAAAGTTCAATTGGTTTAAATAGGGTGAATGTACAAGGACAAAAAAACAATGAGCTCTTTCCAAAGCAGTCAGTTATTTGGTAAGCTTGCTGTGTAAAGTTTGGAATGATTATTGGCCGCTTTGGCCAGCTGATATTACACACTATTTTACAATCATCTGGGCTGATGTAGAAGTACGGCTAGGAATTTGAGGCATGCTATTGCTATTGCACACAATATCAATTCCATATGCATTTTAGTAGTGGGATTTAGTGCATGCCTTAATTTCCAATCCAACTTGAAAGTAAACCTCCCCCCCCAAAAAAACACAAAAACACAAAAAAAAACAACAAAACATAAGCAAACAACTTCCTACATACCCTGAAAAACTCCAGAAGAGTTTAACATCTTTATCTGGCTTTATCTGAAAAATAAAGATCTGGGTTATGGTTGACTTCGGCCAACGGTTCATATGATATAAAAATCGCAATTTTTTTTAGTAGTGACTGGGGGAAAAGCAATGGATCATGGGGATGAAGCCATGGCTCTTGCAAATGCCACTTTATCCAACTGCCTTTTGGTTTAGCGATCTCCAGAGAGGATGGGAAGGGTTAAAGATTTCATCCATCAAATGCATAAGATGTATATTGAAGGACGAAGATGGCCATACGCAGTGTTCTAGCAGAATCTAGGACGAGGCCACAATCCAATTCAATGTAAGTGAGGATCATTTAAAGTAACAAACCCGAATGAGGAATATTTGACAAAATTATATAGAAACCTCAGAGAAACTGGGCGAGCATTGAATGCATAAGATCATAACAGACAGTTAAAATCAGTTTTGCTCAAATGTGACAGGTAATGATTCAAGAGATAACTTTTATCAGAGCAGTACTTAATAAGATTCAATTCAAAGATTCAAAAATTTATTTTCATTCATACATACACTTGCAATGAATGAGGAAAATGCTCAATAGACCATTAAATGGGCCTGAAAGCGCATCACCTGAATAACTGTTCCTACAAAACAATAGACGCATTACATCCCTGGTTAACCCTAACAAAAACAATACACATCAAACCAGGCAGCCATGTCAAACAACAATCCTTGCACGTTATCAGCCAAAAGACTCCATATAGACTATTGATAGAACCATCTATGATTGAATAGACGGTGTAGATTGTACTTTTGTAATACAGTTGTGTATACATTTTGTGTGATATTGGCTTCAGGACTGACCGCTAATAACTTTTGACCATCCATTTACTCCTGATATTTTTGCCTAATAAAGGCATGTTATTTTAGAATTGATAGTAGATATTAAGAGGACAAAAATATCTCCCCGAAGCGGTTGTGCACATTCATTTGCTTTTTGCCAGGCATTTTGGTCTGAAAACTGGTGATTTGGAATTGTAATTTCAAATCGTTTTGTGATTTTAAAAAATTGGGTTATAAGTGGAAAAATAGATGCCCTAATTAAGTTTAGTGTAATCGGGACCGTATAGTCCGTCCACACCCTGTATGAAAACATGTTCACATATGATAGTATAGTAGAGAAGTTTTGTAGCGTTCTTACGAGGAAAGGTAAAATAAAATGAACAGAGAAACAAATCTAGCAAAGCAACATACGGAAGATTGATAGCAGATGAAAATTTAATTGTCAATATATGAAGGTCGGTTTTGTGATTTGAGACCTGATAATTTATTTTGTTAAACATAAAGTATATCCACACAACTTTGATGGTGTCATAACTCTGCATTAATCAATTAGCATTGTATTACTGCAGCAAGCTTGATACGTCAGTGCGACATGCACATCTAGGGCACATTTGTGAGCGACAAAGCGAGGCACATTGCAGTGATAGACGGTTTCCTTGTTCGTCGCTGCTAACTCGAAGCAGAGAGTATTGGCATAATAATATTTGCCAAAGTGCTAATTTACGGGCATCATTTAACAAAACTTAAAATGTGGGGATGTCAATGGATTTAGATGCCTCTGGCTCTTGAATGTAGTTTTCTTACTGTTTTTTCTTTTCTGGATAAGGGAGTGGTCATTATTCAAGCAGGAACTGAAACATGTATAATTTGTTTGGACCCATTTTTCTCGTGTTGATCCAAAAAAAATTCAAAGGGCGGCTGCCTCGAGATTTCACCCATTTCTTGAGAAATTTAACTACTAAGTTCGCCAGGTAGACAGGGATGCATATTTATTCACTTCCTGGAGATGGCCATCACACATCAGTGTTAGCGCATGTACGTAAATATACCGTTCTGTGCTGTAGCTAGGAAAGCGAAGGACATGTCATTGGACCTAACACATAGAGATAATATCTATCGCTCCTCTACCAACTCCGCTTGAGACTTCGTGGCAAGAACATACATGCTAGTGATATGAAGGTTCGCTGGTGCCAAGCGCAGGTTGTTTTTTTCCCAACACTGATGTTTGCTTGCCATCTATAGGGAAGTGACTAATATGCATTTTCAGAAGTTTCCTAATTATACCTAACAAGACGAGTTCTGCATTCGAAGAAGTGCACAGTTCCATTTGCATAGCAAGCTGGGCATTGAGAATTATGAGTTGTTACATAACGATGGCATTCCCTTTTGCAAGTTTGTGTTTGTTTGTTTAGAAAGAATCAAACCTAATCGATCTGTTGAGGAAATGCTTCCATTCAAGTTGTTTGACAGGACCGGAACGCGTCAAAATGGTTTTCGCATTTGACGACCTATACACCCGTAGTGCCAGTTTGATCACAAGCATAGATGTGTGATTGTGAAAATAACCCTGGATTCTTCAAAAAGGCTTCCGGTTTTCGGCAGGCATGGGCAGGAATGAGAACAGCAAATTTTCCCATAAGTGTGGCAAGACTGTTGCAAGTCCATTGGTATCTCCATGATTATTAATAAGTAAACACTTGGGAAGCTCTAATATCTAGTTCATTAATTATTATTGTTTAACGGATAACTTGCAGGACTGAGAAACAGCAAATTTACTCACATATGAGGAAAGAACTCGTTGCAGTCCTCTGATTATTCTGCGTGGCTATCGTAAGTAAAACCTTTGAAAAGCTTAATATCGGGGTGAATTTAATTATGATTTGTTGCCAATAATTGCCGGTATCAGTTTGATAGGTTGAACAGATTGGGGTGATTTGAGGTCAAAGTCGATGGAAGAATGTGCGTTCAATGGAACGTGGTCAAATAGAGAGGTTTTCATAACTGGTATTTTTAGACAGTTGCCATATCTGCAGAGCATTGTGTGTGGAGGTAATGTTGAATCTGATTCTGGTATGTTGTCTATTAAAAACTTAAAATGATTGCAGGCCATAAATGTAATTGAAAGCCATATTGATATGACCCGGCAATAAATGTCAACCATGTAGCATGTTCACATGGTCAACCTTGGTAGAACTGGGCTTGACCATGGCCAGCTTGTACTTTGGCCCATGCTTTGTCCATGGTCAACCATAGGTTTGAGAAAATTGGCCAACAGTCCAACCTATGGTTGAATCTATGCAGGGTGGAAAAAAATGAAACATTTAACGGCAGTACCCAGGCGAAATGTCAACCAAGCTGGACGTAAACATGTTCAACCATGGTAGAACTGTGCCCTTGACCATGGGAAACCAAGGTTTGAGAAATAGCACCACAGACCAACCTATTCATGGTCATTTAACCATTGTTGACCATGGTCAAAAGCACAGTTTAGTCATATTTGACCATGGGTGAACCATGTGCTAGCATGTTTGGCATTCACATGGGTGGTATTTGGATCTATCAATACCTTGCAAGTGCTTGTCACAACAGACCATAATGTAATTTGAAGCATATTATTACTATAAAGATCGAAACTTTCCAGTTGGTTCCTAGGAGGCTGCTATGGGAACCGCTGGAAGGTCGCCATGTTAAAATGTGTACCATTATCAGGTACTCTCCTCTTCCCATCGTGTCTCTCGGTTGCTCGGGGTTCATGTATTCAACTAAGATAGATGATTTAGATTTCAGTGAGATTGCAAATAAACGTGTTGTAAACATAGCTAAGCATGTTGTAAACGTAGTAAATGCGTAATGGAATCCGGATGTTTGACAAAGAGGGAAATACGTGAATTGAGTGTACCGTGGTCTCGGGTAAGAGTTAATCATTATGTTCGTGGCTTAATTACCCACGGTCCTTACATCGCACGGGGAGTTCGACCTTTGTGCTATTTCTATGTAAAATTATTTATTTCTTGGTGATAAAAAGAACAATAAGAAGGCCTACTGCAAAACATTCAAGATGATTTATACTACGTATTTTTAATTCATTAACTACTTTATAATGATCCACCAACATGTTATTTTGACGCAAAAAAATTGTGACCTTTTTTGTTCTCGCGTAAATCGTGATCGCGTGGCGAGTTTGACATTGGCCATTTTCATGGTAGGTGCCACTTTTTGAATTTGTCTTTCCTTTCCTAGCATCAGGTCTGGAAAAAAAGTGCGGAACTTGGGAACCTGGGTCCAGGGAAATCTTACTATTTGGAGGGGAAAATTGTAGTCATGTAAATAAAGAATTACATAAGAATTGAAGGGAAAATTTTGCAATCTTGAAGGGAAATTTTTGATGGTTCCAGGAAAATTTGGCATTTTTTCCAGCCCTGCCTAGCATTGTTCAAAATTATGGGATCAGAGTATCATTTTGTGGGTTGTCCATTCCTCTCTATAGGCTCTACCTCCCATAGCCCAACTTGCTCCTGTCACAAGTTTAGTGTTGTGGATATCATACATGCCTAAAATTACCATTTCTGGTGTCAACGGGAAATTAGGTATTTTGTCAAGCTGCCATTCTTCAACAACCACATTTTCTCTATTCTCTAGTATTATTTTGTTGGAGAATAAGTCCACTTTGTATTACGATCAAATTAAGGAAAAGCTTTTCTTGTATAAGTATGATATGTTTGCAAAATTCAAAGTGTGGATGTGACATTGTTCCATTCACTTTTCACACATTCTTATAAAGGGTTCTTAAAAACAAACATCAATTATTCTTGTTAACAAAAAATATTGTCAATTGATAATTTAAATTCAAGATTACGGACTCAAACTGTTGTGGTATTGCTCACTCTAATTTTGTTTACATCAAAGGATGCAGAGCACTATGTCGTTCACTTATTTGTCACATCCACCATAGAATTTGGGGTGTAACAGAATGAAAATATTCCATTGTAATATTAATTTTGAAATACAAGTGGAAGAGCTTTATAATGGGACCCACAATAGGATCATACGATCTTTATGGGTTGGGGCAATCAATTTAATTTGTCCGTTCACTTATGTGACATTAGTCACATCAGTCAATCCCCAAAACAGCATCTTTCACTGCTCAAATGTAAAAATCATTAGTGTACCCAATTTTAGTTATTTGGTAGAGAGATTTGGATGTCACTAAAAAGCACAATGAGTTATGTGCTATTATGCTCTTTAAATTAATGCCAGGCCACAAAAAGTTTGTACCGTCACACCATTTGTCACATCCATCAAAAAGAGTTTTTGGATTATAAAATCTATTCTAAATCATCAACTAACTTGTTTGATTGGCTTTTTCACATTGATGGGTTATATTTTCTAATGTAATAAAGGGATCAAAACGCTAATTTTAGTTTACATCTGTGATACATTATGTTGAAAAGATTCTCAACATGATGAATTACATAAATTAATTAGCTAATTAGAAGACAAAAATGAAATAGGGGGAACTGATGGGCGCATCAATGTTGCCAATAATCTCACGGCCATAGTGACGCTTCGGCCATCTCGCGGCCACTGCTACGTTCAGTCTAGAGTTTATCCCATGATGATTGTCAAGACAAAGTAAGTTACTTGGACTATTAGCATATGTCTATAGGTTTGTATGCCTTTGAATCGAGCACATCTGCAGTGATTATATTCCCCAATAAAGAAATAACTACAGCGCAGAATTCATTTAAAATACAAATAACGAGTAGGGCTCTCATCGCTTCGAATGGAAAAGATTGTACCACAGTATCCCAATTAAGAGTAGAACCAATTGACGTCCACCAGCCACATCACGATCAGCTGCCAGATTAGCAAAATAGTGTCATGCCAAGGACGCCTTCAAGGATCAATTATTTTATCGGGGCAATTTCAAGTGATTTTATAGCATGTGGCATTGAGGAACTCTAATGAATGGCTCTACCGAGCATACAGTGGCAATAGCGTTTCGGTGACATTTTTAATCTCACTTTTTGAATACAGTGACATTTTGTGAGACACACTAGATAATCCGCTAAACTTCTAGCTTCCCACACACACCTGTTTTATTTGTTGGCAGCATGGCCACTCCCATCAACCCAGGGGAAGAACAATAAGCAAGGTAGTGTCGATAGATCTCCTTTAAGAGGTGCTTGAGTATTTCAGAACCATTTCAATTTTTAATTTTTTCATTAACACTGTCTGTTGCCTTGACTCAGTAATGCAAGGGGTTATGAAACATAATTTGAAGCAAAGAGGCATTTTAAATTAAAAAAGTGATAGGTTCTTGTCAAAAAATTCAGTTTGACTGAATAAAACATATCTTCAGATTAAACAACTACTCATAATAATGCAATTGTCTGTTCACAAGAAAGAAATGTCACATCACCCCTAAAAATAGCCAAAATATACTGCTGAGGCCCAATATAAAAGTGTTTTGAAAGATTCTACTGTGTTGTAGGAATCATAAAATGTTAAATACTTCAAGCATCTTTGGTTGAAAACACTTTATTCAACATCATCCGTTCACATTGTATATGTCACACAACTTTTTACAAAACATTGATATTCAACTATCTAACTGATCCTGGCCAGCTGGCAGTATTTGTCCCTATTACTATACAAGAGCTTGAAACCATTGAATTATCAGAGACATACATTGATTATTTTTAGTGTGAAGTAAACTATTAATAGTCAATTCCCATTTTTGGTCACAAAAGTACACCTGAATTTGCCCATATATTCGTGAAAAATAACCAACATTTATTCAAAATTTTTCCTAGAGGAAGCCTGGGGCATACTTTCTGTTGCCCAATGTCCAATATCATTATACATGACCAAGTCAATGTACATTATTCATTGGAATTTTTGAATTAATTTTCACACCAAAATTACCCAAAATTAAACAAGTAACTTGAATTTTATTTGAGAGGGGTGAACAAGTAAGTTCAGCCGGAGGTATTTTTATGAAAAAACCTATAGCCTTAGCAAGAAAGAAAACGAGTGTAAACAACTTGTAAACTCACTTTGCGAAAATTAACCCTCAGTGACCAAAAGTGGCGCCAAATGGTGAAACGGGCCACACTTTGATTATTTTAGTGCTAAAATGATTTATTTTTTGGAAACAAAAAAATTCTTGGATAAAGATAACTCATATATCAGTTGAACAATACGTTAAGCTATTTTTGTATCATTAAGTAGCATCAGATCATTAACATATTTTGTGGGGAAGAAATAATTGGTGACTTCCGCTTGACAAGAGGCTCACTCAGCCATCACGCTTCCATCTTTATCCCCCTGCTCTGTTTGAAACGTCTTCCCAGATTGGGTAGATTCGATGTACAAACTGACCTGATACGTCCTTGATTAGCTATGTTTGTACAGCAGCCCAAGAAAGGAGGGTCTGTCGAGGTTCGAATGATAAATGACATAATTCGTTTAGGCCTTAAGTTATAATTACTTTTAGCTCGAAGGAAAGCATTTGTAGCATGGAAATCCAACTGCAATGGCTCTAATCGAAATTAACGTGAATCGAATATGCGCATATATCCCTGCATTATCTAGTCGTATAATTCTTTCAGTGTAATTATCCTGGATCTTTACAAACCAGAGCTAACGAGAATTTTTTTGTTCAAATTAATTCTTTGCAACTCTTCAAAATTTGCATATTACAATATCTTCAAATTTTGTAGGCCTAATGCCAAACAAGGTAGTTGTTATTGTAAGTTGATGATATTCGTTTTGGCATTTTGATTTTGACAGCTTCAATGTCCACCGTGGTACATATATGAGAATCCCCCAACACAATATGACCACAGACATTGTCTCATTTTCAGCCTTCTGGTATATCATGACCCCTTTTTTCTTGCCAATTTTGGTCTAGCAGGGGGCCGTTTTTTTTTAAAATATTCTCAAATTTGTTGGACAATTCGTCCAAAAATTTTCTCATTTAAACCAAAATTATCCAAATTTGTTTAAATTGCCAAAAATTTTGAGAACAAAGCAGGCAAATTTGGGTGACATTTGGCCCAAAATTGGTATCTCTGGTATCGATGTGGGTCCTTTTTTTGGCAAAAATGGTATAGTTATGGGTCCTACTCCTAGACTCTCGGAGGCACGTCCCTACCCAAACCAAACTTGACCCCCCCCCGGGTTACCACCTGAGGAACTGATACATGGCACCAAGAGCAATGCCACCATCTCTCTCTAGCTCTGTGCGCAAATACGCATGTGGTTATATAATCAGGATGAATTCCAGTCTGAAAATAGTTTTTCAAATGACTATTTGTTTGAATTTTACGCGAAGCGCACTAAAAATTGAATTTCCCCTCCGTTCGGGAACACCTATGAAATTGATATGGGTTTAAGACTGGTGCTTTCAAAGCTATAGGCATTCGGTGATAAGGGAATGTGCCAAAACAGCCAAATCACCCATATATAAGGCATAAGGGTGATTTTTTGTGTGAAAATTCACTGATTTTCAAAAAGGGGTCTTTAGGTGAAAATTCAGTAACATTTTCTAAAAGGTAGAGGTTCTTGGGTGAAAAACTTCTAAATTGTCGAAAAAATGGGAGTCTTTGGATGACGATAGTAAGTTTTCAAAAATATAGGGTCATTGGGTGACAATGATGCTGGACGGTAGCCTGACGGTGCTCCTCTCGGCGCCCTTGGAGATGGCACCCATGCATGTCCGAGTGGCGTTGGCAGCAGTTCTGAGGGGGGGAAAGGCGCGTTCAGGGGAGAGTCACGTCAGCCCGGTCGGGGGAAATTCGTCCCGATCGAAGGGTCGAGTCCCAAAACGACTGATTTTTCATGATCCCATCGAAATTTCCAGATTTTACCTCACCTCTCTTCCCAAGAGGGCTTCTCTCATTTAGGGCCTACTATAAACACTGAGTAGCCCCTATCCCAGCTACGCCACTGAGGGGTCTTTTGGGAGTGCATGTTCCTTGGCTTGCACATTTACAGTCATGTTCACCTGGCTTCATAGCTATATAGCTCATGTTGAGATAGGGGGCATAAATCTTGACATCTCTTGACTTAACACATTTGTTATTTGAAGCATAATAAATGCAAATACAGGAGAAAGCTTGAAGAAAAAATATTGTAATGTCTTTGAAGTTTTGCGTTATGTTTTTGTTTCATTTTTGTCTTATTTAGCTTATTTTTATCTTTATGTGAAGAGTGATCAACCCGTTAAGTGACCGCTCCCATTCAAATCAGCTAGCGGTTGCCCGCGCAACCGCTAATGGATTATGAACCTTGAGTAAGGGGGTGTGGATTGTGAGGTAGGTCAAAGGTCATTTTGGAGTTATTGGAGGCCATAGTGAAGAAATGTGTTCTGAAATACATCAAGCAACCTTTTTTTATCACTGACATGCTGGGTTCAAAGGTTGAAATAATACTTAATAGCAAACAGATTTAATCCAAACTTGCTCATGAGCGTGTTACTTGAATGATCAACATAATTCAGTGAAAACATAACAAATGCCCCAAGTTAATACTCCAACATTTCATTCCAATGCTATAGGCACCGGAGTTTTGCGCGATTTAAAATGGCAAAATGCGCGGCCCCTATTTTGAAATGCACGAAAATGCGCGATTTTTTAAGTCAAAAGCGTGAAAATGTGTTTCCTAATGTTTGCCCTGCTAGTCAACCAGGAACACGAAAAAGTCTTGAGCAAAGGCAATGCTCAAACTTCTTCCTTTTTTCTCGGCTGAAAAATGTCAAGAAGCACATCATTAACTCCGGTGCCTACAATGCTATTTAGAGTCAATCCATCTGGCCACTAATTCCATGGATGAAAAAATACATTATTTTCTGGGAACATTATCAAAATATCCCTTCAAGATGGCAAAATTTCCCTCCAAAATGGCAAAATTTCCCATATTTTTTTTTTTTTAAAAGACAAAAATTTTCCTCCAAAGGTCAAAATTTCCCTGGAGCATGATCCCAAATTCCCCACTTTTACCAGGCCTAATACCTTCATTTCCCAGCAAGTCTTTAGTTTCTTTGTAATTTACCATTCACAATGTGTATTCAGGAACACTTTTTTGTGAACTGTACAAATTCCTCCATCAAAATTAGATTTCTAACATTAGTTGCTAAATAGTTGCTTTTTTATTAGATTTTGCGTTTTTTTCCTGTGACCGAATTAAATCGCCAGCCATGGGCCTATTTATTAGTGCAGGGTTAAATGCTGGTAGCGTCACTACCATTACTATTGCTAGTGTATGCGGAGATTGTATCTATTGCATGTCACCAGGTGAATTTGTTAAAACTTGATACTGATGGAAAAAAAAAAACTTCCTCCATTGTAAGCCAAGTGATTTTGCTTGTTGTTAATGACCTTGTTACGGATAATATGAGCACAATTAAAATGTGTACATTTTAAAGGGCCATGGTCCGATCACTAATAGCCTCATCCCCAGAACCCCAGATTTACTGGAAGTGGTTAAGATGTTGGTATCATAAGAAAGCTACTACTTTTCTCATTTACCCTGTGAAATCTTACGGCTATAGGATGTTTGCTTTGGATGTTATGAGCAAAAAATATGCCCCATTTGGTCAACCAATATTAATTTTACATGGGATTAAGAAATCATGTTTTAGCTCTTACATCAAAATGAGTTGAAATATCGGCGTGAAACTTTACAAATGGGGTTCTGGGGTGAAGGCCATTATCAAGATGAAACCATTATCAAGATGAAACCATTATCAAGATGAAACCATTATCAAGATGAAACCATTATATACTTAAATCAGGCCCCTTTGAGATGGTGTACTTGATTAATACTAATGTGATTTGATCCAGTTGACAAGATTTGGTACTTGGTAGCTGAAGATCTCAAAATTATTCTTAGTAAAGTTTGGAGAGGGAAAACATAAGCAATGGTTAATGATTTCTGAAGACATGATTAAACACAATATGCTCTGATTTGGCTCATAAATTAAAAATTATGCCTAAAAAGTTGCTATAATTTTGATTTTAATGATTAAAAGAATAATTCACTATTAACTCAGTGAAAAATAGGACCTTTACCTGTCAAGTATGGCCTAACTAATCTGTCTAAATCAGGGGATCTTAGATTTTAATTACAAAAATATGCATAATTTAGTGCAAGGAGAGAGTGAATCTGTATTAATTTTTGCAGAATTTTTTTGCAAATATTACAATTTTGAACAGCTTTGCAGTTTAATTTTCAGTTTTTTCAAACAGATATTGATTAGGCAAAAAGTTTGTTTGCCGTACCTGCCGACACAATTATTTTTTTTATGCAAATGAGCACAAAATTAAAAATATCTGCCGACTGACCTAATTTCATTTACGCTAAAAAAAATATTTAAAAAAAAAAAAAACCAATGAAAACAAGACAACAAAAATAACTACTGGTAAATAGATCTTTTCTATGTCATGAAAAAAAAAACTCTTAAGAGTAGTTGTGCTTCCCACAGACCGCGACTGACTGACCAACCCACCCACCCACCCACCCTAATATTTTTCTGTTACGGCAAAACCAGGAAAAAAAAACTGCCACCCTCACAATAGATATGTGTGAGGTTGAGTTCAATCATTATGTTATCGAATTTTTGGAATAGTAATGGTAGAGTTTTAAAAAAAGAAATTGGAGTTTATCTAATTTTAGCTCTGCCCTGCCAGACTATAATCTCACGTATATCTACAGCCAGGATGATTTTATTTTAATTGTGTGATTTTTTAAAAAAAACAAGAAGATTGTTTTGTTGCACATGAGTACGCAGTCTAATTTTAGACTGCTCTGGTGGGCCGTAATCCATTTTCAGTGTGTGGATAGATTGCAGGATGTTTTTCTTCCTGTGCTCGCTGACGAATGCGGGGATTTGACGCTAACCATTTGTTATCTCGCTCGGTCCTTGCTTTTGTCATCTCCTAAGAACAAGTAGCTAGGTAGCCCTAAGTATATCATATTATGTATTTTTTGTTTGGACATGAGTCGTACACGCTCACGCTTTTGATTAATAGAGGAGTATGAATAATGAAGAGGCATACTAGAATAAAACCGAGCAGAATGATTGGGACACTTGGCATGCCATTGAAAGTTCATTGGCAGCAGGAGAAAAACAGACTTCAGTAAAAAAAAACAGGATGAGATGGTGTAAATTATCGGGTGGATGAGGAGTCGTAAAATCTTACTGTGTAATAGGTTATACTTTCGCGGGCTGATTTTTGTGAATGCCAACACAAGGACATTTTGGCGTGTGCTAAATTCGAAGATTGACCATCACATCTCATTACGATGTATGTTGAAAGCATTTTCGAGAGGTGTTAGTTTGACTTTTGAATTCTTGTTGCGAATTTGAGAAAAATTAACACCCTTTCGAAAATTTCCGTTTAACAGCACTATTGAATTGTGTGGTTTTGGTTTGAGTAGATGTGAATTAAATTGGTTGTTCTGTTGTTGATGTGCTGCGCTATCTGTGTGTCATTGAGTCTTTAACATGGCCTATTGTGCTAATGCTACAAAACACTTAAATTGTAATATTCCACAACACGGAACACTAAACCCCTAGATAGGTTTATTGCAAAGGTATTTATGGTAAAAAAAATGGACAGATATTTCTTACAATTGTTTTAGGATTGTATGGCATGACGGGTGCTTTGGGTGACAAAACGTAGGGGGCGTCTTTAGGGACAATTGAAGCTAAAAAGGGGTTAACAAGGCCTTGTAGCATAGCTCGAATGCGTGTGAGTTCCCCCTACAGCCCATAACATGCACCCGATACCAGTATACATCGATTTGCCTGTCTCTGCCCTTCCCTGGACTGTGCTATAGGCCCTGATAATGCTGTTTCATTCTCAAGCGTATCACATTCATCTTATTACTGTATAGCGAGAATTTTGCAGGGTTAATTCTTTGTGATTTACCAGTTTTGGACATTTCGTGGGTTTTATATCTTGTCACTTTAAGTTTAAATGTAAAAAAAACATTTTGAGGGGTTCAAATTCGCGGTTAGCGCATGAATGCGGAAAATTAACATCGCCGCGCAAAATTAGCAACCTCCTTTGTACTATACAGTAAACTGGTTAAAATTTGATTGTTATTCACAGGTTACATGATGTAATTAGCCAATCAGGAGACATGGTAAGAAAAGCTTAAAGGTGTAAGAGATTTCATAGGAGTCTTGTGTGATTGGTACTCAGAGGTTGTTTCTTGTTGTATCATGTGATGGGACCAATAAGAGATACGTAAGAACTGTTGCAGACTAGCATGTAGTTCATTTACGATTAGAGGAAGTGTTACATTTGGAGTTGACAATATCAATGTCATTTGATATATTTATCATAAAAAACAATGTGGAAAGAATTTTTGATGAAAATTGAAAATGAGATGAGCATCATTAATGGAGTCAATACCTCGAATTGCTCATTAGCACACTGGTATCCCATACTGGAACAATGCATCTTGCAGTAATTCTTCAAACCCCAATCAATACCTTGGTCACTTGCATCAGTATCTCACATTCCATATCCAATAGGTGCATCCTTGATGAAAGATTCTGGAGCTTTGTAGTGGTAGCTATAACCCCCCACACCACAAGGCACTAGTGGCCACAAGATAGCGAATAATCAAGTGTCTGGCGAGTAGTCACCAGTGGCGTCAGGGGTCATGGTATTTGTACCCCTGAAAGGAAGTTTGTCAGTCCACATGCACAAACACCCCACGTTCCTAAGGAGGTTCTTGAAGATAAGTTTTTTTTTTAAAACTGTGCCCCCCCCATGGATAATAAAAATATTTCCATCCCTCCAATCAGACTATGTCCCCATAAGGGGAGAAGCATTTACCACAATGCTGCCCCACCCCGAAAAATTAGACGTAAACACACCAAAGACGGCATCCATCACATAGAGCCGAAAAATGAGTAAAGAGCCTTTATACTTAGTTTCAATACATGCCAGTTGTTGGGCTGTTACTGCTACTCATAATGGCATAATTTAGACTTTGATAGGGTCTCAGACCTGCTGCTGGTTACCTCATTCTTTTTAACTACCCTGGAACTGAGTAGATTTAGGGCCGCTGAATGTGCAGCCAAACAGGAAGGCGATTGCGGACAATGTTAGTCTCAACAGCAGTCCTCATTGTCCTTTCCTGCATAATAGGATGAAATTTAAGAAGACTTACCGATTTTGTGCAAAGCTGAGGATACTTTGATAGTTAGTAAAAACTGTAATGTAAATAAAGAGTGCTCTGAGTTTTGAAGTGTACTTCACAGTTTTATTTGGTTGGGGGCCCAAAAAGAAATGGTTTGTCCCAAAGCTCTCAAAGAGCTTTGCGACAGCTTGTGAGAAAATAATGAGCTTAATGATCTTAGTTGACACAGCCACATTGGTGATAATTTGGAGAACCAAGCCACACTTTTTTGGGCCATATTAATAGACTGAAAACACAGTGTATAGAACCAATAAGTCGGGGGCCCCTGTTTTCAACCAAATTGCACGTGGAACTTAAAAGGGCATTTCGTTTGATCCACAGCTCGTCCCCACGACTTACCTAAAAGTGTGAGATTTTTATATCATCTGAAACGTTAGCATTAGTAATCAGTGTGCCCAATCTTACGTGCAAATGCGGCTGTACGAGACTCATGTTAGAAATTCCAATTTTGTATTTCATCTGCCCTTGCCCCCCCCCTACACCCCCCACGCGACAAGAAATTACCCACGACACCAACCTAGCCTATGGGACAATGGGAATGAGCAATTGCTCATACCCACAAAACCGCAAGATCGGGATCAGCTCAATTTTGTGGAATAAGATTTCTCAAGGACATTTAGTGATCAATGAATAAAATAAGGGCCCCAATTTTCCAGCTTTAAACATGGCAACATCCGCTTTTTTCCGCTTGTAAATTCCCGAAAATGGCAAGTTTCCGCATTTTTCTATTGCCTTGAAGATGATTGCGACTTCTAAATCCTACACAACGCTACAGTCAAACCTTGCAAAATCGCGATCGATGACCCGGATAAAATGCAGTACATAAATCATGCTTACAGTACAAAGTTTATAGGTGCCAGAACTTACGCCGCGGCAACTTTTAAAGGCTATTTCAATTGTTAATTAAAAAACGCCTTGACACCCGAGTAAAACATCCAGTAGTCAGTTTCAACGTACACTGGTTATTACGTCTTGGGAAAAATACCGACGATCTATTTTAGGTGCGACGCGCAAAGACATTCTTGCAGCATGCGTCATTTCCGAAAGCAAAATGAGGTCAGGGTCATCGTGATCGCATGTACAGTCAAAGACGATCGCGATGCATGCTTGTAGGCAATGTCTTTGATATACTTTCGATGGTCTATCAGAATTCTAAACCAGGCGGGATTTAGAGATTGATAGGGGTCATGGCATGGTAAATCATTGCTCATTTTGTTATATTATGATTCCAATTGTTATATTCTTATAATTTTACTTAGGGAAAGTGAAGTAATTTTACTTTTTTGACATGTTTTTTCTCTCTTCATCTCAAAAAATGGCATTTCCGCGTTTAACCTCACATTCCGCGAATTTCGGGGAATTTCCGCAACGCGGAAAAATTGGGGCTTAGAATAAAAAGGTGCTGAATCATGAAATGCACCTTTAAGACAAACCATAGATATTTTTCTTTCGGCTTGTAGAGGATTGAAATATGAAGGGTGAAAAGGGGAGTGGTAAAAATTCAGCCTGCATACGGGGCATAAAATGGTTATTTCCTGGGAGCCAGATGTCAAAGTTCTAAAATGTATATGTTTTTGTGTTACAAAAAGGACAATTACTCTCCAAATTCCCAAATTCCATCCAAATTAAAAATTCTTGGAAGGAGCTCCCTGATTCCCCATTTTTCGTTACTATGCCTGCATATAAAGGGGCTGCATGGAGACTGTACTTTTTTAAATGGATTGTGTAGCAAGTTGGATTGGAAAGGCCCGAACGCAGGGGGGGTGCGGGGGGTGCGAAATTCCACAAAAGGGGCAAAAAGTCCACCCTTTTGCGAATTTTTTGATAAAAAGGTCCAAAAATTTAGCAAATTTGGAAACAAAAGTCCACTTTTTGGTAATTAAAAGTTCAAAAGTCAAAAAAAGGACCATTTTAGGGGGTTAGAGCACTTTTACCAAAAAGGGTCCACCTTCGAAAAAAGGTCCACTTTTTTCGAAGTCCCGCACCCCCCAAAATAACCTCATGCGTACGGCCTGGATGTGGATCATGGACAATAAAAATTTGGTCATACAGTTCCCCGGTAGATTGGCTGGTTTGAAGTTTGCAGACTGTGGCTGTGCAATGAATGAATTGAATTAGAGGCGAGATCATAGAAGCCAGATATGGAAGTGATCACTGAAACAAAAGCGATCCGGTCAAGATATCTGTGTGATGGAGATGTGGTATTCTAATCCACTGAAAAAGTAGGCTTCTATAGTCTGTTTGCTGTGAAATAGCGCATGACCTTTGGTAAAAGGCATTGAGTTAACATTACATGAGACCGTAGTTGACCTACAATAAGGTATTGCAACCCAGACACGAAGCACCTCGTAGTCTGTTCACTATGAGATCGAACTTGACCTGTAGTGAAATGCATTAACATTAAACAGAAAGCCAGTGTCAATATGCTATCTCATGATTAATGCGAGACGGTAGCCTAACCGCTTAAGCCACCAATAGGAAATTAGTTCAGAAAGGTGTCGCATGCAGTA
Organism: Ophioderma brevispina; assembly: GCA_023653785.1. Classification (NCBI taxonomy): domain Eukaryota; kingdom Metazoa; phylum Echinodermata; class Ophiuroidea; order Amphilepidida; family Ophiodermatidae; genus Ophioderma; species Ophioderma brevispina. The sequence goes on from JAMKCH010022003.1 coordinate 61,969, forward strand.
AACAAAAACGACAATCTGACAATCACAAATTGGCTAAGAGAGAGCATCCATAGTGAGATGTGATTGCTCATACCGATCATAACTGCACCGCTTTCGGTTTACCCAGTGTGTTAAAGGCACACTATCAATGATAACTCTAAAGAGTCAAAATATTCTAAATTTGCAGGAATGGCTTAAAAGTGAAGGTTTGTCATACATTATTTTTTGCAACTGAAAAATTGACAGAAAAGGAAGAAAACAGCAGTGTTCAAAGATATGAATCTTATTCACTTACATGTTGTAGTAAGTGTCCATATGGACATTAATGACTAAAATATCCGATTCTGTCCTTATTAGGTTGCTTTCAGTCTTATAAATTGCAAGGTATGTTAGAATAACTATACTATATAGTTACAAACATGCAAAAATCTGATTTTTGATGATTTTTTTGATTTTCTGATTTAGCAAATCTCTGATAGTGCCTTTAAATGTGAAGTCCACTGATCAAATTGCCAGAACATGATTAGTTGATGATTTGATTTTTTTGAAGATGGTTGCACATGATCAGTGTATTTGGTAAATATCCTCCTGAAAAGGTGTATAAAGGTCATTACGTAGTGTCATGCGGCTTGCCGCTCAGGCGGCAAGCCGCTTGGTGTACGCCGCTTGCAGAATCGAGCTAATATAGTCAAGCGGTGTGCGATCGCTTGAACTACGTCATCGAGCGGTACCGCTCTAAAGTTGAAAATAAAGGCAACTCCAATGCGATTTGCCGCTCGGGGAAAAGGCGGCAGCCGAGCGGCAGGGAGAGCGATTTATCGGTGATGCTTTGCCGATTGGGTCACCGCTAGCGATTCTGACATGATTGCGTAGTGACGTACACAAATTTCATCAGAGCGGCAAAAGCGGTAAGCGGTATGAACACTATGTACTGACCGGTTTAACATGAGAAAGAAATGGAGGTCAATTTGTCTTATTTTGACTCAGTATTTGCAAGCTTAAAAATTAAGACACAGGCACGGAAGTGTCAGTAATTTGGTTGAAATGCGCCCAAATGGACATCCGGTTCCACTCGGGAGTAAGTCATATATACCGTGCTGGAGGAATTTGTATATGATGAGTAGCAATTTCAATTACACACATCTTGTTTAGATGGTGTAGAGAAATATAAATTAATAAATAGGGGACTAGGACCGCGAGGCAAAACCGATGCCCTTGGGCTCTATCTTAGATAGAGTTGAGATTGGTTTCCACGAAGAAGCTGCCGGCCACTATAGATGGCTCCCTTGAACACCCAACAGACCCACACATGAAGGACACAACTATTGCATGTCCGTGGTACTGCACATACGTGCACGCTTACAATCATGGTTATTCATTTGTTCAGGAATAAATGATGACTAATGTTGTCTTGTCTGATAACAGGTGTAACAAACAAAATATGTATTGTGGGATCAGTTAACTATTATACCCCAACATATGTTGCCATTTGAGATAAGTTAGACACCAGACTTTTTTTTTGGGGGCGGGGGCAAATGGAAGGCAAAGTGAACTTTTTGGGGAAAGGGCCAACTTCTAAGGCGCAAAACATCGAAAATTTAAGATTTTTTTTTAACCAAGTTGGCTCATAATGCTGATTTTTGGCCCAATTTGTCATTTTCTTGGGTGGGCGGGGGGGGGGATTGGGGCAATAAAAAAAATTAGGGGGGGGAAATTCCCCCGTTAACCCTTCTGATGCCTCCACCAACATTGCCCTGCCTGCACTATACTCACTATGAGTTACAATTTGCTCATCCAACAAGGACACAGTTCAGTAGGTTGTACCTGTACATACATTGACATGAACTGACATTGTGTGTATATGGGTATCATATGTCAGGCAAAAATAGGGGGTGTATTTTCTATTACATTTGGATGAAAGCTACTGAAATGTGCCAAGGGAATTGGATTTTACAGCTCATAGTGAATGTTCAAGCCAATCATTAGCATCGTCATATTTGTTTATGATCAGGTTCATCTGTGATATGCCCACTATATTTATGTTCAATTAACTCCCAACCTCCACTATAGTCGCTGTCACAATTCCTGTTCTGAAATAAGCATCTACATACGCGTGCGAAGTTGCTGCATGTAAACCCGCAGACTACGTATTTCCTTTACGCGTTGGCATGGTTCTGTCTGGCGGGAATGCTTGCGTAGTCGTGACGCAGACAAAAGGAATTATGACGGAGGTATAGTGGTACAGTTTACAAATCATAGTGTATTGTTGGAATCATTGATGGTAACTCGTTCCTTGTTTGAGTTCAAAACTCAGATCTGTGATTTGATCAATGAGTTCATTTGGGACCATTACATCAACCTACCCACATAATCTTGATCACCCCAGGTCCAAGGAACTCCCAGAAACATTGTGGTGAGTTTCAATCATAATGTATTATGGGATTGTTGCTATAACCATCTTCGAGTTCAGAATCATTTGTTATCCCCTGGCTTGAAAAGCAGAGGGGTATATTGAAAGGGTGGAATGACGGTATGTATGATGGTGTGTGTGTTCCAGTTTGGTTAGGTGTTGGTTAGGTTTTCATTTTTTGGATCTCCTTCGAAAGTTAAGTCTGATTTAAACTAGACTTGGGGTTAAGGGGAAAAATAGAGGTTAATTAGAGAAAAAAAAAAAATAAAAAAAATAAAGGTTTTTTGATTTTTAAAAAAAAAAAAAAAAAAAAAAAAAAAAAAAAAAAAAAAAACAAAAAAAAATAAAAAAAAAAAAAAAAAAAAAAAAAAAAAAAAATCAAAAAAAAAAACCAAAAAAATTAAAAAAAAAAAAAAAAACCCCAAAATGAAAAAAAAAAAAAAAAAAAAAAAAAAAAAAAAAAAAAAAAAAAATAAAAAAAAAAAAAAAAAAAAAAAAAAAAAAAAAAAAAAAAAAAAAAAAAAAATAAATCCAAACTTTTAAACCCCCCCCCACCCCACCCCCCCCCCAAAACACAAAAAAAAAAAAAAAAAAAAAAAAAAAAAAAAAAAAAAACCCCCCCCCCCCCCCCCCCCCCCCAAAAAAAAAAAATAAAAAAAAAAAAAAAAAAAAAAAACCAAAAAAAAAAAAAAAAAAAAAATTAAAAAAAAAAAAAAAAAAAAAAAAATTTTACAAAAAAAACAAAAAAATGATGCTGGCAAAGGCATGGACCAAGGTCAAGGTCATTGAGGTCATTCCAGTGCCATCTTGCCAGGGGGATGTCGCAAGTTTACTTGCAGTATTTTTGAGTTCAGGACTCGCATGTTATCACCCTAACCGTAAGTGGTTAAGTAACTGACTGAAACCTCATTCAATGCAGTATTATAGTAGGAATTTATGGACTTAACTCATTTTTTGTTTAAGATCATGTGCAATTTATTTGAGTTCAGACGCATCTGTGATTTTAGTTTAGTTGAGAATAGTTAGTAATGCAGAATTGCGCCTGCTCATAATATTTTTTTTCAAGGCCAGTGTTGCAAACCAGTGGCATGATGTATCTAGGTCTTCTTTTATTGCCAGATGAGTTGCACAACATTGGGAATATAGATCTGTCTCCCTGACTTAGAAACAAAAACTGATTTACCGCCATTGCTAACTGGAAGATAGAGGACGTTAAGGAAAAAAAGAGAGGAAAACATACAAAAGACATGTAACTTGCATTGCGAGAATTATTGTGGTAACCTGGGTTTATTTCATCCTTAAACATGCGAACTGCGGGACTCATGAGAATCTTCATTTAAAAACTGAATTAATTTTTTTGGCCAAAATTTATGCAATTTTCAATTATTTTACCCCCTGATTTAGGGTAATTTGTGAATTTCACATGGTTCAGGGTTGTTTTTTTCTGCGTTCATGTTCTGGTTTGGTTAGGTTTTCATTTTTGGGGTCTTAGGTGTCCAGTAAAATATGCAATGTTTGCAGTAAGAAAAAGGGTATTTTAGGTTAAAATTACAGTTTCTTTGCCAAAATTTACTTCTTCGCGCACTGTTCTCTGCCTCAAACTTCTTATTAAACGGTAAAATGCCCTCAAATTACATACTTGAAATTACACCTTTCATTTGAAATGGGGAAGATTTGGACCCCTCTATTCTAAAACATGCCAAATGCACTAACACCTTTAGTAGTTACCAGCAAGTTAATAAACCAAACACGTGCCTGGAAAACCTGGGGAGGGGGGAAAAGAAGGAAAATTTTTCAGATCCTGCAAAAAAGTGAATTCAAAGGTCAATATTATTAGATACTTAATTACACTGTGGACTTTGGTTACCAATGTGTGATAGTAAATAAATTCGTAAATTAATGTATTGCCAAGAAAATTTTAAGCATTTAAATTTGAAAAATGTTGCAGTCATGTTCTTGTCCCCTAACTTGTCAGTGATATTGGCCACAGTTGCCCATGATCAGCAGTTGCAAAACGGTTGTACCGATGCGACAATGAGGTTGAAGACACTGAAGCGAACAGCACGGGATCAGTCATTAAATAAAAAACAAATTCAGCAAAATAAAATTGGTGTTAATAGGTTGTTTACCATCTGGAGTGTACCATCGGTATTCCCATCGAGTTGCTTCTTATTTGCATTCGTTTGTGGGCTAATCTATGTATAGAACTGTGAAGCAGTAAACAAGCATATCAACGTGCATAAATAATAAAGTAGATTTTGTGTTTTTCCCCCTTCTGTGCGAGTGGGTGTTAAGTATTGCATCAGTCCTGCATGCGAGATTTGCTAATTTGAAATCTAGAAGTAATTTGAGGCGTTTTGTGGGTGAACACACGGGGTTGTATCCAAGTTAACAGAGCGTTTTATCAAGCAGGCAAATTTTTACAGCAGGTGTAATACGTCATGTCATTTTTGTGTTTTTGAACCTGTCAAAAAGATGATATTATCGCTACGAGGGCCGTACAACAGGCAGACCTGTTGAGAATTATTTTTTTTTGCCCGGCAAAAATTATTCTGTACTAGTAGTCTTGCACAAGCCAATGTCAGCACTGAGGTGCAAGGCAAAACATGTTGATTCTTGTTGTAAGCGTTGGGTGGTACTGATGCGAAGTTCCATTCTGAAAGATGGTTCATTTTTCTGTTGATTTTTTCCCCACAAGTTTGGAATATGTGTGTGAGTGCATGTGTAGTTGCAGGGGAGGAGGAGGGAAGGGATCACCTGTAATCTTGGTTTTAACCCCCTGAGGTCTACCACCTTTTCAGTATCTCTGATTGGCTTATTTCATGATATAGCATGATATAACCTCTGAGTAACCAATCAAAACAGGCATTCTATATATCTGTACAAAACTTTAATCTTTTCTTACCTAGTCTCTGATTGGACTAATATATCATATAACACTATGTATAACCAATCAAATCGGCCGGTAGACCTCAGGGGGTTATAATCCCCTGAGGTGTACCACCTTTCTTATGGTATCTCTGATTTGCTCATTACATGATATAGCATGATATAACCTCTTAGTAACCAATCAAAATAGATCTCCTATACAATCTGTACAAATCTTTAAGCTTTTCTTACCGTGTCTCTGATTGGCTAAATATATCACATAGCCCACTGTATAACCAATAAAAAAAGGCAGTAGACCTCAGGGGGTTAAGGGTTTTTCTTGCAAGCACCCAGTAGGTTTTCTCAGTATTTTGAAAATCTACTGGTTAAAGTATCTGGAAAGTACTGTAATTTTCAAGAGTATAGATCATGCTTGAGTATAACCCTCCCTTAACCCTTTTTTCTAAAATTTCAGAAATGAGGCTTAATTATTTTTGTTTTAATAACTAAATTAATGACAAAATTTTAACTCAAAATATCTTCTTCCCAACACTCAGAATTTGATTCAAAAATTTGTATTAAAACTACAGTATTCAGTGGAAATGATTTACCTAGTCATTGGGTAACACATGGTTTATTACGAACAAGAGCAAGACATTTTTGGTCTAGATAAAAATTCCTTTAAAAAGGAATTGCACGGTCAATCGTTAATGAATCATGTTTTGTGGCAGGTTATACGCGTGTCAATGAACATGTCATATTAAAACCCTTTACACGTGGCCATGCGTTTTGAACTGGTCCGCTAACATTAAGGAGCCAGAACATCTGTGCGAAAATTCTTGGTTTGATATTAATTTTTAAGTACTTAAACATACACCTACCTAGGCAAATTACCAATCAAATTGAAGCTCTTGATGAGTGCTTTAAAATGAGATATAAATCTTCCATGTAGCATGTAGCATTCAGGAATTATGGTATATTAAAAGAAAAAATAGTATCGGGGAGCCGAGGACCCGATATGGAGGACACGATATGTAAACTATACTATACCTCAGTAAGGATATCAGGAAATGCTGAAAGTTTCATGAATTACTTCTAGAAAGGCACCCATGTATTTCGTTTGTCCATGCAATCCTATGGACAAATTCATGAAGATATTACTTCTGGGTTAAAACCCATAGCAAAGCACGGTCTCCGACCGTGCGAAAAGGTATTAAATTTTTTTATCTTAAGTTTTAGAAACGCTCTCAAATTTGTTCCTGAAGTCTGTATGGTTAGGAAGGGGTGCAAAAGCCTAATTGTAATTGAAGACTGTAAGGAAAGGCCATTAAATTTGCCTTTCTCATCAAGGTATCAAATTTAGGGGTTATAGTTCAAATGGAAGAGTTTAAGGCTAGGAGGGGTATATGTCATTGGGTAACACATGCTTGTTGCTTAAGAGCACATAATTTGTAGACTACAGAAAAGGGTGTCACATTTGCCTTTCTCACCAAAGGTTCTGGGAAGGGCATGATATTTGCTGTAAAATCCTGCAATGGGAATAAAATTTAGGGTCAGATGGTATAGACCAGGTAATTCAGCTGAAGCTACAGGAAAAAGTGGGAAAAGAAAGGGAGGAAGGAAAAGCGCAGGCGAGAGAGGGAAGGAGGGAGAGGGAAAGAGAAAGAAGAAGGGAAGTAGGTAAAGAAGGAAGAAAGTGTGTGATGAGCTTTCCTCCTAATCCTCCCCCACCTGCTCTTCAGATTTTCCAGTCATTGGTGAAAAAATTGGGTTAAATGCCAAGTGAAGCAAACTAGGAAAAAATTAAAAGGCACGTTTTTATGCTAAGAAAATTATGAGCCCCCCCAAACACTGACCCTTGTTACACCCTGCTAATCTGATTACAATCTTGATCTTATTTCATAACATTAGGGCATTTTCTTCTCAGAAAAATCAAAAATAGGTAAGATTTCACAAAGCAAAATAGGCTGGCTTGAACTCGGCGTTTAGAAAAAGATACTCCAGTCGTTCCATAATTGAATTAAAGAGGGGCAATGTAACCTTAAGGCTTATCCTGAAGTACCAACAAATATTATCGTAAATGTGTATGTATCTCTGTTAGGGGATCAATTGTGCCATACATAATATACACACACAAATTGGAGCCAAGCCCCATTTATAAGTTTCAGGCGGATAAAAATATTGTAGGCAAATGTCCTTGGAAGGTTTGAAATGTTGAAGGCACATCCAACCAGTATGTTTATAATTGTGGTGAGCAACTCAATGTTTACCATTATTGACTAATAACTTGTAAGGTGACTACAGAAGCTTAATGTACAGCGGTATCTAGGTGCTTGCATGGTACTTGTTACAAATTATGTGGAATTAAAGCGCACTCACTCCTAACTGGGCCGCACCTTTGTTCGACTCCCTATTATGGCTCTCCAGTTGGACACTAGCCTGGCTATTGAAATTTTCTTCATTAAAGTTAACCAAAAAAAAAATGCTGTGTCCTTACTATGTGTCAATATAGGTAAGTTGTAGGACGTCCAGGGATTCCGATTCCATGTGTCGCCATAGTATGAGTTGTGAAACTATTTCCTATCTACTTCTATGACAATGCCCAGGAAATCTCAAACGTCTCTCTCTGATCTTCATATGTCTTTGTTGGGGATCCTATCCTTCAAACTAACGTTGAAAGCAGTTCTCAACATCCTAGTATAGCACCATCAATATTTCCTGATTTGGACATCACTTAATGTTTCAGGTTTTCCTGCGCCAGAAGGAATAACACTTTCACTGTAGCTTGGGAACAAGCGTTGTTTTTCTTTTTTTGGGAAGATTGACTTTCATATTTTAGAAAGGGCATTCAAGGACTTCCAGGCAAGTGCTTTGAGAACTCCAATACTTGCCTGATGTGTGCCAAGCTGTGAAAAGATCAGCATCCCTGGCCGCAGTGAGGTCCCAAATTGAGGGAATTGATGTGTGCCAAGTGAATTAGTAGTGTACTAAATATTAGTGGAATGTTTACACATTTCAAATGAGACATGGTATTTGTGACCTGCCTCCCACAAAAAAATCACAACATTTTTTTAGCACATAACCACAAAAAATTGTTACATTTGGACTTTTGTACCTTTTAGTGTTTTTGGCAGACCTCTAGACTTGCTGTTGTTGAAAACGTTGATATACTTTTCAACAAAACCGCTGTACAATATTATACCAGTAAATGTATTAACAATGGCCTCCAACTGTGTTACAGTCAAAGGTAAATGTAGTAACATTGACATGCAACTGGGTACAAGGTTTTTTTATAAATTTAATTATGTATTTTAGAAGAGTGACCTGTATTCCTGATTCTAGCATAATATATGACGAAGCAAACTCAATTCAATGCCACAGAGGATCAAGCAAGTGATACAATCCGGAATCATTCATATAGGTCATCTCCTTCTAATACTAATAATGGCCGGCCGCTTTAAACTCTAATAAAGACTGAAATGCATTAGTGCTCTTTTCTCTGGTATCCATGTAAACACAATCCTCTGTGGTCCAGCGGTAAATCTCACGCCTAGAAAGTGACAGGAACGGGTTCGAGACCGTGTATTTTTTGTCTTTATTTAATTCAATGCTCGCCAGTTTCTCTTAATTTTCCTTAAAATATTTGTCTAATAATTCTCTCGGGTTGTATCATTTGCTTGTTCCTCGCATGCATTGAATTGAGTTTCGCCTTGTCATAGATTCTGCTAGAATAATGCATTTAGGTCATCTCCTTTTAAATGCATAATGTATATAATTACGGCCGCTTGAAACTCTAAAATAAAGACAAGTGCATTAACGCTCGTTTCTTTGTATCCACGTAAACACAGTCATCTGTGGTCCAGTGGTAATTCTCACGCTTAGATAGCGAGAGGACCGCGTTTGAGACCGTGTATTTTTTGTCCAAATTTATTATAGTACAATTGGATGTTGGCATTCATAGCATTTGTGAACCTGGATTCTTGTAAAATTTAATGTATATTTTATGAAAGATAATTTTTTTTTATAATTCCAGTGGGGAAAATATGGCAAGAAAATCAAGGACTGTCAAAATGTGGACTGTAACGCAAGATTTGTCAACTGAGTCTAATAAAATCATTCTGGTTTAATTAGTTGAGATACTGATATGACATCCTTGGTTCAATTCCAAAGCAGATGTTTTAACTTTGTTACTTACTACCTGTTATCTATATTCCTATATATTCTACAGGACTTGAGCTCCTTTGCTATGCCATTTCTGGAGAATGAAGAGAGGTCTTCGCCGAGTATCGATCAGCGTAGTGAGTCTCCGTCTTCCCCAGCTCCAGACTCTGAGAGCATCAGGCGGTACACTTTCCCTCACAATGCCGGCAAACCAGTAAGTAGTGGGTATTATATACTGCATATATGGATCACTGTCATCTGATTGGTTTAAAAAGTGGAGGCATTAATTCAACTAATTTCAAGAATTGGACCAAAAATGAACTATGCCCTGGGCATAGCGGACATATAAGCTCTATGACTGGGACACCTCTTCCCAGCGTAAAGACTGCCGTACAGAATATACATACCGACATATACATTGAAGCTGGTGTAAGAGACAAATATCACTTAAGTTAAGGTTCGTTCATACTTTACTGCATCTGCGTTGCGGCGAGCTGCATTTGCTGAACTGCAGTGTCTACCCATACTACTGCATCAAGGTAGCTCAATAAAATTAAATTCATTTTAACTAGGTTTGCAGTGAGATGGGGCAGAAAGTGATTAATATATCGGCAATGCTAAGCAAAGTGCAGCAAGGTATGAACAGACCTTTACAGAACACACTAAGCTGGGTTCACAGACAATTGCATTACCACACAGTGCTGTAAGTCCGGTAGAAACAAGGGCAAGGAAATGGCTAAATCACAGTATCTAGAACCACGCTTTGAGCTTGTAGATGAAGGTTTGAAAGGAGTCATAGATGCAGCTGATAGCGCTAATACTAAGTGGTAGGTAAATTATGTCGTGAAGATATTCTAGGATTATTTGGTGGCAGTGACCACCAATCTGCAAGCTGTGGAAAAGTTGCCGGATTCGGAGCTTGATGAAATGCTAGGAAAATTCTATGCATCTTGCCGACAGAAAAATGGCAACTTGAAGAGCAAGAACTCGACGATGGCGGTCCATTATGAACTGCAACGTCACTACCTCAACACAGGGAAGGTTGATATAGGTCATGAGGATTTTACTTATTTTTCATGAGATTTGGAACCCTGGATAACTTAGAAAATGTTTTTACTAAACCATGGCTGCACCTATTATTAGGCCTGTGAAGAACCTGGCTTATGAATGTTCCCTTTAACCAATCGTATGACAAGAATCTATATATTCGTTACCTAAACAAGTATTGGATGCCTCTTCTTCGCGCGGGGCCCCCCCCCAACACAAAAAAAGGTTGAACTCTAGCCCGTTGGTGATCTCTAAATCCATACTATGGCATCCTTGCGTTATCCTCGAGGCATAGTAAATGGTTTAGATCACAATGGGCCTATAGTTCCAACCATGCCCTTTACACGTATTACTTTGTTCGGTCCTCGAGTTTGTGGTGACGTCTGACGCGACTATTGCATTTGATCTATCGTTTGGATTGCGTCGCCTTTGTTCGCGTGTGTAAATGTTGCATCCAAGGTCGACGTGTGTCTTTCTCGGGTGCAAAACTAACACGCGCACGTGACGTCACCCCTCAAACTTTAGATCGAACAGAGTATAGCAGTCAATATTCTGTATATTAGCCTCCTTGGAGTATGGCATCACTGCACCTCACAACTGCACTCTTTGTTTTCCCAATTGTAACTCAACTTGACCAAACAACTAGTCCTTCTATTGTGTCATCCTGCTTCATGAAGGCAATAGTTTGTCTGGGTTTCAAATCAGGACTGTTTTCCGATTTTTTTGGGGGGATGAGGGGAAATGGTGCTATGATTTGTGTGGGTTTAGGTAGAAACTGGGGGAGGAAAAAAACTCCCTCTAAAGATTATAGTCCTGAACAATTTGCCAGTGTCATCATACGCTTAGGTAGAAAGCCTATTTCATATTCACTCTTGGGTCCATACAGCATTAAATCTTGCTTGGCTGTAATAAGGTAAATTTTATATTTTGTGGTAACAAATAGATATAAACTACTATTACTTAAATTTGTGCCAGATGTCAGCAATATTCATAAAAGGGGCTTATATTAAAGTACATGCTCAGGCTTAAGAAGAGCTGTTATCGATTTGAGAAAGGTATTGATACAACAGAAACTGCAACCACAGAATATTAAATGGTACCGGATGTGTCTTCATCAGTTAATAAAACTTATCTTAATAGACTCCCCGCCTAAAAATCCCGAACGATATAAATTAGCTTTCATTAAAAAGGTCATGTAGTGATATAATAATAATGCCATGAGCGTTGTTTTGCTTAATGTGTGTTTGGGCTTATTGACCGTATCCTTAATGCATTTACAGTGGCGTAAGCCAGCTTTTTTGTTCAGGGAAAGAGGGGGGGCAAGATTCCCCACAGGGGGGCAGCTGCCCCCTCCCCCCTCTGGCTACGCCACTGTGCATTGGATACCGAAGCTGATTTGGAAGTTTGAGAGATTTACCAGCTGGCTTGGCGCTTTTCCTTGAAAGCAAGTTTGAGGCACGTTGATGGCCTTTCAACATCGTTCGTTTTTTAGGCGGGGAGTATATCTTGCACATCATTCTATCCTTAACACTAAGGACTAGCGTTCACATTTGTCAATTTTGGTTTTAATCTGGATTGGGTAGATGGTGATCTACATTTAGGCCCCTTTTAGTGTTCATTTGAACGAGGTGTGTAAAATGTGCATGTTTTAGTAAGCATTCACATGTACATGGCTCCATGTTGGATCATTGTTTAGCTGGTCTACTATCAGGGCTTGGAAAAATTAAATTCTACCGGAGAGAGTCGCATTTTTTCCCAGTATTCCACTAATCTTATGTATAAATTTCCCCCCAAATGGCCAAGTTTCCCTCCAAATGGCAGTTTCCCTCCAACTAAGGCCAGTTTCCCCCCAAAGTGGCCACTTTCCTTGGAAGGACTTCCCAAGTCCGCCACTTTTTCGATCCATTTCTCTAATAAGACCATTTTGGACGTTGGTACCATGTGACATAAAAGGCATGTTTGATTAGTGTTAATTTGATACTGGTGGTTGGATTTGTCAAGAACAGATTACAAACCAGTCATCTGTGAGCAGCTCACCCATTTAAGAAACACCACACCAAATTCAAACTTGATGGTGAACCGGACATGATGATCTGTAGTGGTTGTGGTCTGAAACTGGATTTGTAACTGGTAAGCCTCAGCTCAAGCAGTTTCACCAGTGGTATCAAGAAAAAAGGTGTGTGAGAAGATACATGAAGCGCATTTTGATAGTCACATTGACCTGGTTCTAAATGGAACATTACCTAACTCGTCCAAATATCAGCAATGCATTGTAAAGCCAACAAACTCCATGAATGTTCATGTTTTGGTTTTGGTCTAATCCAGATTTTGCTTTAGAGACCAATTCAAACTTGTGTAATCTGGTTAAGTGGCCATGGTCGAAATAAATTGACTTCATTTAGTGCACACTGAGTTGTTTTGGTAGTCCTGTCATGTAGATCACTTTCCTGAGGTAGTGTGGCCCACTTACAAATATCACTCAAGTGTAGAATGAGACTATATAAATTTCTGTTCACAGTAGAAAGACGAGTCAAATCATGTCTTGACAACTTATTGTCTAGACTTACGTCTTTGTTGACATATTGTAAGCGCTACAAAATGGACCTTTTTATACTAGTTGCACATGCTTTGGATAAATTGGTCCAAGAGAAGATATCAGTAGCTTCCCATAATGCATTGCTTCCAATGAGTATTTCAGTACAGTGCAGATCATTGAATACGTTAGAGATGAAACATTCTTAAAATGCACGTTTGTGATCAGTACTGTTAACCTAGGCCATGTTTCAAATTTCTAACGATTCACATAAGTACCTGTATTAAAACCGCATTGGGATGCAATGCAGTGTGGGAGCTACTATCTTTCTTAATTGCTCCACTAGGCACACATAAGTAGCACATAGTTGTGAACTATTCATCTTGTCGTCGCCCCTTTAACTACATTGAGTTATTGCTCGAGACTCCAGCAAGATCCTCTGACATCCCGCAACCTAATGACCAACCCGGCCATTTGGCGCTACCGGTGAACATCACTCGGCTGCGGCCGTTAGATAGTGCCAATATATTTATGACTCAAGGTTTTACGAACGGACCCAGGTTTATCCATGCACAGTGTAGAAAAGTACCCAATTAATAACAAAATTCTGTCTGCATTTGTTCCTTTTATTTCAGTCTAAAGGCGATGGCACAGTGGCCCGTCAGGTCAGTCCAGCACACCAGGGAAGATCATATACACCACAACCACTAGGCGGGTAAGATATTAATGCTGTTACAACTGCTTATGATATTATTTTATTGTCCCACAATCAAGAGGTACTTAACTGCACTAGAGTGTAGGAATGCCTCACTATAATATCCCACGATGCAATGTGAAAGTTTTTTCTTCGTGTTGCCGGAATGGTATATTAGATTTGCTATAATATGGAAAGTATAGATGAGATTTCCTTCAAGAGAAGGGGATAGTTGGATTTAAAGCACCTGTGGACAATGGTACCATAATCCAATGCAAAACATACTTTACTTACAGAATTGTTTATCATCATTGTCTTCTGGGAAGTATGAGTGTTTCTGCAAATAGGTAAGTAGTATGGTACTGTGGCACATGACAATTGTCATGTTTGGACAATTATGGATAAAACATGGTTTGATGAACGTTTATTATGTGTCGAGGGCTGACCAACCATTGTAGACACTCATATGAGGTATTGCATGCTATCTTAGCGATGGCTCATTCAGTTGCTGTATAGGCACAATGTTATCTCTTCAGGTGACCATGTATGTTTTGAGTATCATAAATCACAAAAATCCAGGGGGTGGTATTGGCTTCAATACGCTTTGGTGATTGAAAGCCATTGAACTGTTGTCATGGGAATTGAGATGTTATTAGCGTCATAACCTCATTATTTGTAAGCACGCCAAAATGTGGCCCTGCCTTGTTAGGGATAATTTTCAAGGGTTAACTGACCAGCACTGGATAGTGGAGGTTTGCAGAAGTTACCCAGAAGTGGTGTCAAGTCTTTATTAACTCTAACCAGCTTTTCATCACCATCATATCCCACAGTGCTATGCAAAAGATGGCAACTATGTAGGGGACCATTGCCACGGCGACAGCTTAACCATTATCCTGGTCTGTGGTTATCTTCTTTGACAAAACAAAACCAAAGAAATGGCCTTTTTGTTTACAAAAAGACAACAACTTAATTGCGAATAAGCTTTTTAAATGATCAAAGTGTGTGTTAATGAGCATGTTGATGAAGACTGGTGCTTTATGTGAGAGGACCATGTTCCATTAACCATTTGGTTGGACAGTATGCAAAAAAAATCATAGCTTCCATGCAAAGCAACAATGGGCAAAGTGCATGCTTGAAAATGCACCTGCATCATTCATCACCATGGAAATACTCTTGTATTCCACTTAGTTTAACTGGAAATAGTAAGAGATTGTACACAAGTCCCTGGAAATTGTTTGTACCATTGCAAAGTGTACTTGTGTAATTCATAAGCAGCAGATGGGGATAGAACTGCCTTGCTCAATTGGGCATTGTTGGATTTCCAATGGTAATTTATGGAATTCTTACGTGCATTTTCTATCGCAGGCCTCATCCCCGTTACATGTTCACAAAATCACCTCTTAAACCTTTTTTCAATGAATCTTAGTATATCATGATAATTTTGGAATAAATTTATTGACTTCAAAAACCTTTGGGGTTAGTGGATTTACCCCCCTGCAAAAGGTGTAATTTCCAATAACATTTGTTTGAGACTAAATATTTTGACAGATAGACCCCCCCCGTCAGTCGAATCTTTGTCTGTAACCATCCGATACGCATAAGACGGCCTCCTACGCATTACGGAAAAAACTAGCACTCGGGTTACGCCGGATGTTGATTCCGATATGATTCCTGTTGCTTGTAAGTTGGCATGTCCTACCCCCGAAAGCACACAGTCGCAGTATGAGGGCGCACTAACATTGCCCATTCACTATCAGCCAGGGAGTAGACTTCTACTTCTTCTATTTGTGTTGGGGCAATGTTTTGGGAACTTAATTCTGCCTAGTGGTGGGATTTCCCAGGACTTTAGATGTCAATCATGTAAGAGTTGCATATCTAGTTTTAATATAAATGTGAGATGTGTTTTGATAGGTACTTAAAGACACTATCATTGATTTGAAAAATATATGAATTTGGCAGGAATAGCCTTCAAAGTTGAAGAATAATTCTGTAGATTCTCATAAGTTACCTTTTCCAGCTGTAGAATTGACAGAAAAGTAAGAAAACGGCAGTGTTCCAAAATACGATTCTCCATTCAATTACGTGTTGTAGTAAGTGTCCGTTCGGACAATAATGACTAAAATCTCCGATCCTGTCCTTATTAGGTTGCTTCTGGTCTTGTCATTTGCAGGGTATGTTAGGATACCTGTACATGCAAAAATCTGATTTTTGATGATTTTTTCGATTTGCTGATTTAGCAAATCACTGATAGTGTCTTTAAGTGCTGTTGTCAAAAGATCTGGTATGGAAAACCTCAATCACTTGTATATACACAAAACTTATATAAGGAAACAGTGTGCTGGCTAAAATCTATATTTTGTTTTGGGTTAATGTATAAACATAAGTGTAAGCAAAGTTAATTGAACTGATGTGTGCTTGACGACATATAAGCAGCTTTTGCTTGCTTTTGTATTTTGCCAAAGTAAATTTTGTTAGAGCAGCAGCAAACAGTCTCAGTGCGTTGGAAACTGTACCGCCCAATTAAGGAATTTAAGGAGTGCAACCCCATGGACCACTGTAAAATTACTTGCATTCAATTCAGCTGTGTTAGCAACAAAATATAGCATGATTGACATGGGCCTGAAATAATAACAAAATAGAGGCAGGCTTTCAGTTCTTAACCATTATGTGCCTGTGACATGCATATGGCCATGTAACATTTATCGTTCTGACGCAAGTTATTTTTAGAACTTCTTCAGGCAGAGAAATATTTTGAGATTATTTCAAGCCCTGTCAGTAAACCACTTCCATAAATTGCTGCATCCCATGTTTTTTCTGTTCATGAAACAATGTGCTAATGTGTGTTTGCACTGCAAGGTAAAACCCATGGAATTCACCAAAAGAGTTTCTTGCAAGTGGACTTCTGATTATAAAGGGTGTTCTACCTGTAAGAATTCTTGAGATAGGTTCCATTTTCTCAAAATTCTACGGACCATGTTTTGATACTAGGTAAATTGTATTTCAAATTCTCATGTAGAGGAAGTCCATTAAAGGCAAAATTTCTTTATAAAGGCATTATCAGTAATTCCAGAAAAACATAAAATTTCAATTTTGTGAAAACACAATTGCATGTAGCTTGGATTGTCTATATGGATAATGTAAGCCTATTTTGCTTACAATTTTACACCAGGAATAGTTCATTGGTAGAACACCAGTGCTGTCACCTTCGGAGCCTACTTTTATCCATTTTAAGATAAGCACTCCTGTTATATCTCTCTGTGAAGGTGACTTAGTAGGGAAAAATTCACCTTGTGCAGTATATCTGGGGCACTTTCAATTTAATGACTTGTTGGTAGAGTATGTTAGTCTTTGTGTCTACCTACACACTCCACAATTAAGCAAAAAAAAAATTTTTTATTTTCAGATTTTTCAATTTATCAATCACCAATTGTGCCTTTACTTTGACAGTCTTGCGAATGTGGTTTCACCACAGAAATAAAAGGGAGAATCTGATCTGCCTGCTATTTTTGATCCTGCATGGATGTCTATTTGGGGATATTTTTAAATATATGGAAGCTTATCCCATAAACCTTTGTCTACCTCGCGCATGTGCTTGCATTTAGAGCATGTTTAGCACAAACTTGTACACGCACTTGGTGCAGCTGGCATGTAAACATCAAGACTTGCCACACTTGATGCACTCTTGCGTTCATTGATTTTTGCATGTACTTTATGAAAACCTGACTTAGCCTTGCAATGCCTGCGTAAAAACTGTAGTAGAAAAAATTTGCCTGTAATAGTTCAACAGCCACATTCACTGTGAGAGTCAGCAGTGTGTCACTTCATGTGAGATATCTGCCAAGCTGTAAAAAATATAAAGTTGACAATAAAAAAGGTCTGTTCATATTTTACTGAATCTGCGTTGCGGTGCCAGAATTTGCAGTCTCTTCTCAGAATACCGCATTGCGGTACCGCAATGAAGTTAAATTTATTTAACTGGATTTGCGGTGCAATGTGGTGTTGTGGCATGAAAGTGATCGTAATATTGGCACCAATCGCAATGCAGATGCGATAAAGTATGAACAGGCCTTACGTACACTATTGGCCGAGTACTTTGAGGTATCTCCAATTAGTAAAGCATGTAACGCTGGAGTTGTGCAAAATGAAGTTAAGCATGTGGAGTGAGAGTGCATGGTCACCCAATATTTAACACGGGAAGGGACCACAGAGTAACTCACATAAGGTTCGTTCATACTTCACTGCATCTGCGTTGCAGTGAGTTGCGTTAGTCGAACTGCAGTCTTTACCTAAAATACTACATCTGCATACTGTGACCTGTTGTAGTGAAAATGCGTGTTAAAAATTTTTACATGGAAGAACTCGGCCTCCAGCCTCGTTCTTCCACTTAAAATAATGGTATTGCCTTGGTTTCAATTGGTCGTGAAGAGAGTACGGTTCCCAAAATCATATCTTTATTCTCTAAGTGTAGAATGGATTTTCTCCCAATTGCAAACAAATATGGCATTAATTTTTGGGGAATGAAAAAGTGTAATAATAGGTGTAAGTCCTGCTGGTTCCTAATCTGGGAATACAACTAAAACTTGCTTGATTGAAGTCCACCTTTTAGAACAAAAGTGGGCATTTTGTTTTTAGGTTGGTTTACACGAGGCATATGATATACCAGATTGAATTACAGTGTAAGAATCTGACCTTGAAGGGCATTTCGTGATCCACCAGCCTCATCCCACGAATTCACCTCCAAAAATTCGAGATTTTTAACCAATTCATCTTAACAGTATAGACCTACATGTAGTATATATGTCTGATCTGTCATGCAGATTCGATCAACTTTAGTAGGAATTTGTATTTTTGTATTTTCTGTCTGTAAACGGACAAATTACACACAGTAGCCTATAGAGCAGTGTGATGCAAATATTTGCCCTTAATATAAAAACGCAATGTTATGTCTTAGCTTGGCTATTATGCTATTGTGAAGTAGCTATGCATGTTCTATTTTTCAGTTTGGCTGAGTAGTGCTAGAATGTGTAATGCACAGTTCTTCCAACTTATAAGACCTTTGTGTTTCTGTTAATTTTTAGTTTGAACCACGCTCTGTTCTTGCAAAGCACCCTTTTTTAAAGCACAATTTGCAGTACAGTGGGTCCAATATGGAGTCTCTATTTCCATTTTGTGTCTCTTTTGATGGTGGGTTCATACTTGGTGGGTTCATACTTTATCGGCAGATGTCTGCTGACATTTGCCTTTCAAAAATTGCTTTTCATGCAACATGATGTTAATGCATCTGGGAGCACAAAGCATATTCGAATGGTTAGCAGCAGATGGCTTCTGATGAAAAACGAAACCACCATAAGGGTTCAGGATGCGTTGCTGTGGCCTGTGGTAGTTTCACTCAATTCACCATTTGCACATTACTGGTTTCTAGTGAGCCAGATCCCTTGACATGGAAGCAAACTTGTGGGAACTCTTGATGTTTTCCAAAGAGTTTTCTGCATGCATCACAGGGATCCAAATTCACCAGGAACCAGTAAAAACTAGCAGTGCATTATGGCAAGTGTGAAAATAATGAATTGACCGATTACTCATTCCCCTGAAATCACTGTAAAGGAACCTAATGACATCACACCAATGCAGGTTGGAAATTTCTGTGAAATTTCTGAAATTTCTTGCCTTATTGTGATATGATCAGGTGACTTCAAAATGCATTATGGGAATGTGAAATGGTTAACTTTAAAGATGACAGCAAACTTCTTGCAAGTTGTACTTGTGTCATATTAGAAATGTCCCAACCAACTCTGACATATCTCATACATTCAAACAAAAGTAGTCTTCAGTTGGCCAACTTTGAATTTGCCTTTTATGCCTGTATTAAAGTGTTCCTATTGCATCTTAAAGATGAATTTATTATGATGTATTAAAATTATCAGACAAAGATGCTTGAATGTTTTGAAACTTTCTGAAATACTTCCCATCAGCAAATACATAATTTTACTGGATAAATTTAACCTCCGGCAAATCAGGTTCCTGCATCGTAACAGAATTGATTACAGTATTAATCTTTACCATATATGTATAAAAGAGGACAACATTTATCACAATATCACAGTTTGTGTCCCAGCTTAATGGAATCACTCAATTATGACATTCTCATGCAGACCTTTTGATATTGATGCCCTGGTTACTGCCAATAAGTCCTTTCGGAGTTCCAACTGCACATGTCCAAGATAAACTCACGTCTGGTGCCGAGTATTTGTGCAACGATCCCTGTATAAATAAATGGTGTTCCCTTGAAGGGTAGGCGGTTGTCTACCAGTGCAGAACTGGTGTGTCACTGTAACCCCTTGCAAGCATGTGATGGTAATTATAGAATTGCTTGTATGGTTTACAGTTGTATCTTATGCTCTCACCTTACCTCAGATTCAAGTTGTTTGTTACACTGGTCGTCTACTCTGACCTGGCTCAATGCGCTTTTGATACTCATCCTGAACCTGAAATGCACCATTCTCATTTTATTTGACCTTTGACATAACCAACTGTGATGTCTGAACTCCGAAAGGGCTCATTGAGTTGAATTTGAGTAAGGTGGATTAAAGACTTTGTGTGTGTCTGTAAGTTGATACGAAGAGTTTAATGATTTGTAGTTGGTATACACAACTATGTGTTTTGGTGTGACACATGCCAACCGTCACATTGAAAGGTACAAAACAATAAACAACTCAAAAGCTGGTAAATTGTATGTCGTCATGTGAGTGCAACAGGTCATAAGTGCAATAGCTGCCATTTGTCAGAAATTCACATCAAACATACTATTATGTCAAGTCTTTGGTCATGTGGATTTAACTGGTTCTTAGGCGAATGGGTCTTCGAAGACAGCCATTTCAAGAACAAATGGACTCTAGGAAAGATAAATTGAGGTATCCTAGAGATGACAGCACACAGATGTATCACATGGCAGCTATTGTAGCGGAGCGGCCGAGCTTGAAAAGTCCTTCTAGTTTTCCAGTTACCCCTCCCCACCGTACAACAAAACACAACCAACTTTATTTGAAGGATAAATATATAGGTTTAAGAAAAAGAGGGGTGTGGTTGAAATATTGGTGGCAGGGATGATATCTAGCCGAAAAATGAAAATTTGGGCTGCAAGTTAAGCGAAATTATTATTTTTATATTTTTAGTATAAATATACAATCTTATTTTATGGTATCCTTTTTGTTATTGATATAGGTTTATACATTGTCATAAAGGTCAGGAATACGCGTTGCTGCTGACATGTGCTAAAATTAAAAAGGATGCTTTTAAGGAAAATAGGTGATTTTGGGGCTAAACTTCTAGACCCTTTTCTATATTGTATAAAAAGAAAATCTTATAATGTCAGAGATTGATAGTATTGCCTGATGATAAAATTGTTTTGCTAAGAAATTAATAAATCTTGATATTCTTAAGTGTTTGCTCAAAAAAAAAAAAAACAACGTGATTTTTTGACCCAAAATCACCCCTGCCACCAAAGTTTTTGACCACATTCCACAACCATCATTTTTTAAAATTATTTATTATAGATCTTTCGAATAGAAGTGGTTGAGTTTTCTTCTACTGAGGGGAGGGGTGTAGACAATTTTGCCAGTCCAAAACCGCTCCATCTTTGCACTTAAGACCTTGTTGTACTCACATGACAATGTGTCCCACCATATCCAAATAAAATGAAATTGAGATTTTTTCATAAAATAAAATGCATTAAAATAATTTAATGCAGCATGCCCAGGTATGGGAACCACCAAAGTGATTGAATTCTTTGAATTTTTTTCATGACAAAATCTTTATTTGCTGAAGTACTGTACTTCTGCAGACAACCTCAACATTGTTTTTGATGCAGCAGGAGCCATATAGAAATCAATAATAATAAAGGAATGGTGCTATATTGCATCCTATTCTCATAACATACAGTTGGCTTTCCCGAAAAGGAAGGTAGAGTTTCATAGCTTAATAAAAATTAAGCTCAACCGTGTGCAGAAACTCATTTTGGATGTTCGAGGAGAGCTTAACCCCATTTGATGTGGTGAAAAATGGTGATAAATATAAAACCGATTGTGTGCCGCACAAGTGTCTTTTACATAAATCTAAATCATAAATTGTAAGCAATCTTATTAATGCTTGCAAAGCCAAGAGTGTGTTACATCTGAGGTCGCCTCTTGCAATCCTCTTTTGGTGTGAAGATAGAAATGTGGTTTTCCTTTGCCCGTACTGGTTCCCAAAATGGTCATTTAAAAATTTGACATTTAAAATTTAACCAAAATAAAAAAATATATATAAGGAGAGCTACAAGGTGGAAAGGTTGGAATCCTATCCCATAGTACTATGTTAAGGCAAAGTTAGGGGTGATATCGTGATGAGACTCCACTCTATTACTCCGTTTCACCTCATCATGGGGCTCAGTAGAGTAGATGCTAAAGACACTATCAGTGATTTGAAAACTATTTGAATTTGCAGAATAGCTTCAGAGTGAAGGATAGTCTGTAGAATTCTCATTAAGTACTTTCCAACTGAAGAATTGACAGAAAAGGAAGAGAAAACGCAGGGTTCCAAGATACGATTCCCAATTCAATTAAGTTTGTAGTAATGTGTCCGAACGGACAGTAAGGACTCTAAAAGTCCCGATTCTGGCCTTATAGGTTGCTTCTGGTCTTATCATTGCAGGGTATCTTAGGAGACCGTACTTGTTACATACATGCAAAAATCTATTTTTATGATTTTTTCGATTTTTGATTAGCAAATCCACTGATAGTGCCTTTAAGCGCTGGGCGTAATTACGGGGAATTAAAAGTGCAAACAAAGGCAGCATGCAACACGCACATAAGAAGTACAGAGATTTATATAGCGTTTTGTGCTATTGGCCTCTAAGCGCATTCACAAATGGTCGCTGATCAGGTGGCCCCAAACATACCATAAACCATTTAGCATCATCTCTAGGGATGCAGCAGATCGGATCAGCGCTTTACCTTATCAGCAAACATACATCGGATAACCACGCAGCCGGGGATCAGCTTCCCAATATTCGCATGGGTAAATCGAGACAAACTAAGACGGTTAATTTCTTGTCCAGGGAAGGAAATTACAAGATATCTGAATCTCACAGGGGCTCGAGACGCACGCTATACGAATGGATGAGGCAAAACTGGAGTCGAGCGCTTACCTGATGGACACCTGTCCGCTGGTTCACATGTGACTCTGCGTTTTAAGTCTTATTGTGCAAGTTCCCATTGCCATAATGAGTTTGAAAACAAAGTAGAGTGTCTTGATTGTGCTGCATTTGCAGTTGGTGTATGTAAAGGGAATTAGGAGGTTAGTGTGTGTGTGTTTGTAGGGTGAGCAAACATTACAGGCGCAGTGATATGTCACCTTCTAATTGTGATCGAAACAGAGATCTGTGTAACTAAAAAAGTGTGAACTCAATATGACCAGAGAGTAAGCATTTTCAATGTGTTTATGGCCCCAAAAGGAATACAAATAATGTCACAAAGAGTGTGTAGAACACTATAGGAACCTATATACTTTGGGGACAAAATAAGGAGTGACGTCATCACTTCCGCAGAGCTATTCACACACGTTGTCTTTTGTTCGTCCACGCTGACTTGGTTGTGCTTATGATTACAGCTGCGACTTACCACGATGGGCACATTCAACACTAGATGAACGCTGTAATCATTCCCTTACTTCTGGCCGATTGAAACTTATAGCAAGAAATTTGTTTGAAATCTGGCCACAAAAATGTCATTATCTTGGCTAGAAATACAGCCTTTTAGCACCTAGATGCTTAGACCTAATAAGGTAAAAACACTTGCTTTGAATGTATCATATAAGTGTACTTGTTCTAAAAAGCACACTTCACTCAAAACATTTTAGTCGCATTCCCATTATGACTGCTGAGAAATTGATGCAGATGCTGGCCTCTTTTCAGATTGGTATTTAACTCCATTTTTATAAAATTGAAGTAGGCCAAAGTTGCCCCGCTTGGGCCACTCTTGGGTGAATGGTGACTGTTGAAAATTTAACCTAATGAGCCACAAAGCCTTTTGAACTTCGACGGAGACTTTCAACACCAATTTAGCTCGTTTGAATATGGATAGAACAGTTATATACCATATTTGTGTAAACTACAATTGGAGGAAGAGGGACATGTATGATAACCCTGATACCATCTAGAACAAAATCTTTGTGTGACCCCATATATTCAGCATTACTAGAATGTTAACATGTAAAAATGAAAAAAACCCTTTTAAAAATTTTTAATATCAATATAGGACTGGATCCACATTTGGAAGACCCCCATAGTAGAGAGAGTGGTAAGATTTTGTTTTGTCCAATTACTAACACCATTTTATTATTTAATCTTGCCAATTTTTGTAGTCTAGATTTACTCCTACAAGCGTTACTTTATGTGGAAGTGCCTTTTTGCATTTGGACCAACTGACTTAAGAAAATAATAATTTCAGTTGTGTTTGTTAGTGCATACTAGCAAAGGATTCATTCCAAAATAGCAATTTCCATGGCAGCTTTGCTAGCTTTTATACGGATGCAATCCATAGTTCTTAATCTCATCCCGGCTTGGATTTGAAGCTTGGCATTCAGTAGCTATACATTTTATAAGTAGCTTTTGCACGCTCTATGCATCAGCTTAGCTTTGTGAACTTTGAAAATGATATTTGATTGTTACATAGTTGGGAGCCAACCCGAATGTCACCTAGAGGGTTGACGGGGGTGGATTGGGCAGGATTTCTATCGAAAGAAACCACTGTTTGACTGCAGGTTGAATTGGGGTTATTCCCGTTGCAATTTGTACACACTTCTGGAAAAGCATTTAGTACAGTTTTCAACAGAGGGAGAGTAGTTGGGTTTCAAATGGATAGCCGATTGGTACTTCTTAAAGCCACGATATACTTCCAATTGCCGTAGCAATTAGGTGTTGCAATACCGATTTTAATCCCAATAGCCAGTGGTACGCATGCTCAGACCAGAAAATCTCTCGCTGGAATGGAAGTGTATCATGGGTGATTTAACACTTGAAATCGTACACCGACTATTGAAAGACGTTTATGTCTATCGAGGAGAATACTAGATTTCAAAATGGAATGGACCATTGGATAACTTCCATTTGAAATATATCGATGTGCAAGTGCAACAAAGTTGCATGTGCAATAGCTGCCATGTCAGAAATTGCTCTCAAACACACTATTATGCCAAGTCTGGTCAGTGGCTTCTTGAAATGGTTCTTCTGTGTTGTCTGAAGAACCATTCAAGAGGCACTAAGTCAAGGAAGGATAAATATTATTCCTAATATTGGCATTCACCCAGATGTTGTATCACATGGCAGCTAGCACTTGCACTTACCAACTGTTGCACTCGCATGACGATATATTATCTCTGTGGAACAGATCTGAGTACAGTCTTCCGCAGCAGGAGTGTGGGTTTCAAATGAAATTGCAAATTGGTACTTAACACTCTAAAATCTTACACTCTTGTGGAAGACGTGTCTTACAGTGGAGAAAGATTCAAAATGGAACATGGCAATTTGCCCATGGGATGACTTCCATCTGGACTACATATCCCTTGTGGAGACTTACAGAAAGTCTTCAAGGATTTGAATGGAGTGCCAGTCTGGTTGTGGTTTGAAGCTATAGTCCTGTCTCTTCCTCTGTGCAGTGATGTCATTGAAATTTACGCCGCGTCAAGAAATGCCGTTTTTGTGCAACGTGAACATCGCAGTCAATACAAGTCAGCTCGGATGAGATTTACTCTTGACGACCAAAAAACTCTTGTGCTGACGTCACTGCATAGAGATAGAGACACAGACTATACTCGCTGATGTGATGGCATCACCAGATGTGATTACCGTACATAAGGGAAAAGGAGAAAAACAGGATGTATTATAATAATGAAGAATGAAGAGGAAAAATGTGATTGATCTGACCCGGGGGGGGACACTCAGTTGATTGTCTGCAATGATGAAACCTACTCGAGACACAAATAAGATAGTAAAAAAAGAGCCAGAAAGTGTTCTTAAAGACCTTCAAATTGGCAGTTGAATATGTATGTCTGACCAAAGTCAGTAGTAATGTCATAGCATTCACACAAGTATTGATATGCAGTTCACAAGTGCACACGTCATTGTGCTTGATAGCATGCAAAATAGCTGTGCGGATGATGAATTACTACTTCGGCCAAACAAAGTTTTAGAGGATTTGTTTTGGACTACCAGTGTATAATGAGAAAAACAATTGGTTTTTGATTGCTGACATTAGCCCGATTTGGATTCAGATTCAAGTCATATATTGCAGTGGTTAGGACTCTGTGCGGAGATTGCCATGATAAATTTTGTTTCTTTGGCATCTTTGCACAGGTGAGTTACAAACAATGCAAGCTTGAAATAATTCCTTTGTGGTTGCAACTTCCATAATGGAATGCTTCCCTATACAGTGTTAAACTTGATCAGAAAGTAGTAGTAAATCCAAGTATGTAAATTGGGTTTTGTCCCGTGAACGAGGGTGGCCGGATTTCACATCACATTCGCAGCAACCGCCCTTACTCCTTTCTTCCACTTCACCCGATCCAATGCATCTTCCATCCTCAAACCAACCTCCTACTCTCCCCTCCACTTGACTTCTCCAAGTCTCAGGAAACGGTTTTAAATAAAAGAAGATACAAAATATTAGTTAAAGCGGAGTTTTCAACTATATCGTCTGCGGGCCCAAAGAGGCAAAATGCCTTTGAAAGAAATATGTTTGAGGCCCAAATACACCTTATGTTCATACCTTTTCTGTATGAT
This sequence comes from Ophioderma brevispina, assembly GCA_023653785.1. Lineage (NCBI taxonomy): Eukaryota > Metazoa > Echinodermata > Ophiuroidea > Amphilepidida > Ophiodermatidae > Ophioderma > Ophioderma brevispina. Next base: position 88,475 of record JAMKCH010022003.1, read on the forward strand.
TTGGGCTGGTTTGTGGGCCATATGTCATCAGTGGTGAGCCGGATTGGCCCGCGGCGGCCAGTTGAGAACCCCTGTATTAATAAATCAGTATTGACAAAGATTTGAACAATGCATGCAGTTCAAATTGGCAAATTAAAATTAATGGTTACAAGTATTATAAAACTGTGGGATTTTGCCTTTGAGGAATGGTATCAAAAACTGGTTAAGAAATAATCAAGTACAAAATTGATGAAAAGGCGAAATACTTGTTCCGGTCAAGCTAAATCGTTATTTTAAAACCGTATGGCATGATCATGTTTGCCAACTGTTATGTTTTTAAGTAGAGAGGTGAAAACCCTTGAGTTAAAAAAAATTCCAGAAGATACATTAAACCCAAAAACACCTTACAGTAATTTAACTTTCGGACAACAGTGAAAGATGTTACTCACTTCCAACTTCAAACAACAAGTTGTTTGAAGTAATTGCTAAAATATTTGCAAAATGGCATTTTCACAATAGATCTTGGATTTGCTGTATCTTTATGGAGTGGACTATGCGTGGGAGATCTTTATGGGTCTTCTTTATGCATTTTGTGATTGTACAAAGTCATTTAATGTTCATTTGAGCACAAGTGAACATTTGACATATCTTACACATTGTTGTGGTAGATTTGACGTTATGACCTCTGGTTTAGGGTCATTAGGTTTTAACTAAAGTGAGGTGTCACTGGTAATTTTTGGCTAATTTGAGGTGGGTAATTAAAGTATGCTGTGTACATTACTTTCATTACTTAGGTGAGCACAAAAACATAGGGCACCAAGTTAGAGTAGCGTGTATTCATTTTCTTTTGAATAATGTTCGCTTAAAAGAGTTGTGGTTTGTATTGGACATTACATTGTATACTTTCAAAATACTTGAGTATGCCTTTAACTCATGATATCGGTACTAAACATACAGTGCAAAGTATAGCGCAATGCAATTTGGGATTGCGTTCAATCTTAATTTGATCATTAAATCTTAAGTAACTCTGTTTTAAAAATATTGGAAAGGGGTTGATGTTTTAAAGATTGACTCATTTTAGAACCATAAATTAACTACGGTGCTGAATAGGAAATGTACTTTATGATTCTATTCTTTGCTATTGTGAAAGTTAGCTGCTAACTTAAAATTGATGTTTCCTTGCCCGTGAACTCCCACTCAATAATGGTGTATTCGACTTTATCGCCATGCGGTCGGCCGACATCGCTGTTTTTAAAAAAAAAACAAACAGCGTTCATCACTGTTTCTTTTGTGTGGTGATGCCCGACAATCAAGCTGGATGATGCCTGTGCCTTGATCATCAGTCATGGCTCCGCATCAACAGTGGGTTAGTAGTGGTCGCGACATGTTTTTCACTTATTTTATTTTAAAAACCTAGTTTAACAAAAAAAAAAAACAAAAAAAAAAATGGACAGATGATGGAAGCAGCAAAAAAGCGGTATACCAAAGTGACAGCAATGTCAAAACCGTCACAAATCCTTGAATTTTATTAAACTTGATTGGTCTATGCCGCGTCATCGCTGGGATATAAAGAGGAACCTCTTTTCACTTCAGAATCATCGCTGAGGGCATCTATGATTACCCAGCGATGCCAAGTTCGTTGCTGTTGGCGTCGTCCGCCGATGGAGCAAATATTGGGTAGATGCGCCAGACGTCGGCTGATGCACAGCGATAAAGTCTGAATGCACATTAGGTAATCATTTTAAACCCTGTCCTTGAGCATTGTAAAGTAAAACATACTGCCTAGTCACTCAAAGGCATCCCTTCATTGGTTAAGGCTATTCACTACTTTCCTAGCAACTGTGAGGCATTATGTGACAGAGCTACTCTTCTGATATTATGCCGGTCAACAGTGCTCAGGGAGTGTTGTGCATAATATACTCACAGGCAAAAAAATGCCCTCGTTGTTGTGGCATATTTTTCACCTAAAGGTTATGTTTATTTAATTTTGGTAAATATGAACAATAACTTGTGTGGACTTACCATTTAGCATTTTAAAATCATCAGGTATGATAATGGCAGTATTCTTTACAGACGTGTGTATTCTAAAAAGCTATTTTCAACAACTTGGTCTCCATTTTCAGATACACTCTCTCTATACCCCAACCTGTGCATGTAAAATTAATCTAGATTTAGTATTGCTCTTGTTGATATCATGTGAAACTGCTCTACTGCCCTCTGTTGGCAGAAGGCTGTTGAGCAGGTTCCATGATGTATTAGTATTCAGTCAATCGTAAGGCCTAAAAAAAAAATTGTTTGATTGGCGTTACCCGTCCGACCCTATTTTACCGCCGACCCTAAATATTTTTATTTTTTGTGTGCAAAAAAAAAAAGTTTTAAAAACCACGTAAAACAAATATTTTCATTTGTGAGGGTTTTCCATCATGTTTTACTGATATATGGTCATGAAAACGCTGAAATGCAAAAACAGGAATTTAATGACGTCATACTTCGGTACTCTAAAGGATTGCAGGACATTCAAAATGACAAATAAAAAGATGTGTTACAGACAAAGTGAAGATGTGCCATTTGTTTTTGTATGTGTGTCATATTTTGTGTTCTGGTATGTGAAAAACCTACCCGACCTACCTACCCTATTTTTTTTCTATGTTACGCCAATCAAACAATTTTTTTTAGGCCTAATAAATAAACAGAGCAAGTGCTAAGGCTTCTGGAGTCAGTGGAGTGCCCTTTCGCATGTGTCACACAGTGCATCTTATTTATTGCATTTACACAGGAAGTTTTATGAAGACGCAGAAGGCCCAGCACTCCATTCTGTGTAATATTTGCATTGAGTACAGATAGCGCGATGTGCAATTCAACCCTATCAGTAGTGTATAGTTTAGTAACCCTATCTGCTAATGATTGTAGAACTACAGTGGGATTAAAATTTCTTGGACACGACATATGCACACATGTTAGACGCAACAAGTTATGCAGAGTTCGGCAACATCTGTTGACCCATTCTGCATTGCAAAACGAGGTGCGATGTTACTCTTGGCTCACATAGTCCATGAGCATTGTGTTCATTCCTGTCCAACAAATTATTAATCACACTGTAGCACAGTTGTGAAGATTGATGTAAAAAACACAATAATTGTCAAATGTGAAGATTTTTTGAATAAAAATCCTGCCTGCACCACCTGGTATTTATATTCTCGTATGGACTGATGTTGAGCATCTAGCATGGATTTTTACTCTTTTCACTTATTTGGTTTAGGTGTCAAAGTATAAATCATGTTTAGATTTGTCTTTGCTCTGTAGTTTCTGTAGTATATTGAATAGTTAATTCCAGGGCATGAAAGATGAAAGAAAAAATGTAAAACTATTTCTGCAAATAAACACATACAAAAAGCTAAGTTCCCATTTTTTGTAAGATTCTGCATTTAATAAATTCACCAAATGAATATCATTGCACACAATTCAACACCTCTCAATTATTAGACATTTGTTGGAAAGCAGTGATGATCTGAATGGAAAAGGATGTAGAATATCCATACTTTTTAGCTTTCATTTCGCCTGTTTTGACCACTGTACCAAGTTTACACTATATTTTAGCTTCAGCTACTTTTTAAAAAATCCCACTAACGGTCACAAATGCAGAAATGGAATCTACATCAGTATTCAATTCACCACTGCCCTTTCAATATTGGTGCTATATTGTATCAAATCAAGTGGAAGGAAAATAAAGATCTATCCCATTTGGCAAATCTCTTGTGGTTTTAATAATTGCATGCAAGATCCCACAAAAACTAATTTCTGTTGATGTGTTTTTAAAAGAAAAGGGTAATTGCAGTAAATCATTTGCCATTGCTTTATTAACAAGCAAGATCTTGGCTGATGTCTGTTTAATAGGCTGAGAAACTGCTGATCCCTGCCAAGCTACATTATCCTAATGGCTTTCCGACTTGCTATTTAAATCGGAAACCATCTCTAATTCCACTTTCTCAAAATAACGGCATACACCAAGCCAGGTTTTGGTTTTCATTGTTGGTAGGTAAAACATCCTTCAGGATATTTCATAGCATGTTAGATCATCATTTACCATATATCAATGTCACAATCTGGGGTCTGTTCCCCAAACTCGTGCATAACCGTACGTGTATACTAACACATGCGTATGTCCTACATTTTATACCAGTTACACAGTGCTTTGGACAAATTGGTCCACTCAGGCATGACATAGTATGCACATGGATTTACGACTGATTTTCGGGAACGGACTCCTTATTTTTTATCCCCCTGGCTTGAAAAGCAGAGGGGGATATTGCGAGGGTGCGAATGTCCGTATGTGTATGTTCCAGTTTGGTTAGGTTTTGGTTAGGTTTTCATTTTTTGCGTCTCCTTTGAAAAGTTTAAGTCCGATTTAAACCAGATTTGGGGTTATGGTGCAAATAGGGGTTCCTTCATATGTGGATGATGTCAAAGGTCATGGACAAAGTTCAAAGGTCATCTGAGGTCATGTTCCAGACTGCCATCTTGCCAGGGGGATGATGTAAGTTTACTTGCAGTATTTTTTATATTTTTTTTATTATCATTATTACATTGTAGAGAATCTTTGACATCTGCAGCATAGATAATTACAAAATTATATACCTTCAAAAGGACAGATCGCTTATTATATTCAGTAGTTTTTTATTATCTTAGTTTTGGTAGAGCCTCAATTCAGTTTAATTGTGACATTGGTCTTTTCCTCTTTCTATCGTCCTATTTTGCTAGTCTCAATTCTGTTTAATTGTGACATTGGTCTTGAATGGATTAGCTCAGTCTTTAAAAAATTTGAAGTTGCTTACCATGGTGCCTGAATTTACTCTGGCAATTTTTGAATGCAATGTACCATTCACTTTAAAGGAGCATTTCTGGAGTCGTAGTCTCATCACCAACATATTTCTTAAAAGTTAAAATATTTTGTATTCCTGATCTATACTGTTGATATGGATCACAAAATGCCCCTTTAAGTTATGGTCTAAAATTAATATTTTTGTAAAGATTTGCATAATATGAACCATAACACCTAGAACCCGGTACTGAGAGCAATAATACATTCTTCTACCAAGGACAAGTTTTAGTTGTATATCCGACAGACCTCACAGGGATTGAGAATATTGTTATCGACCCATAGCGAGAAATGAAATATGCTCATTTTGCAAGTATAGCAAATTTTATGAAAATCTTCATTCAACAAAAAATGTAGTATCCTTGTATTTATTGCTGCTCTTGACCACTTGTGAAAATTTATTGCCATGAAAATATGTTTGAGAGTGTTCTACTTCCTTGAAGTACTTTTTATGAGACGCTATGTACATCACAGGCTGCAATTCTCAGGATTTTTCCGGATTTCAGGATACTTTGTGACCAAAATTTACACAATTTTATTTTCAGGACAATTTTCAGTATTTTAACCCAATTAAACACTTTTTAATTTTTGTTATTGCTTACAGGGGTTTCTCCCCAATATTCAATCATACTCTTGACATAAAATTTGCCTCAGCATTTGAAAATTTAAAACAGAAGTATAATATGAATATACTCTTCCATGCTATGATATAAATGGTGGACAAAGTTTAGTGAAAATGCAGGTGGAATCTATGGTGCTATATTGGTGGTTCTGCACCATATAAGTGTGGTAACCTTTTCTGCATCTCTTTTCTTGCATCCAGCCGGTACATCACCCAACACTCTTGGACTGGAAAAGCTGCGTCTCCATGAATACAGGACGGAGCCCGAAAGACGTCTACCAGCCAGGAAAGCCCTCTCGAGACAGTTCTCAGATGAGCCCTTCACTACTTCATACCAGCCCCATCCTGTAAGTACGAGATTTATAACAAATTGTGTGATTGTGTTGCAGTGTATTTATTTTCTATTCTCTTATTTTGTGATGTGATACTTGATGCTATGAATGTGATATTATACAGCACCTTATTTTCACTGGGGCTTATTTTCATGTGGGCTTATTTTTTTGTACAGCACCTTATTTTCACAGGGATTTATTTTCAGGGGGCTTATTTTAACGGATGCTTATTTTTTCAGATCTTATTTTCATGCGTTCCCAAGCAATATAAGCTAGGTGCAAAATTCAAAAGCACTTAAAAAAATATTGTGGACCAATAAGATAGCATGTTTATGAAACTGAAATTGACAGTTCATAACACCATAATCATTTCAGTGTTTGCCTATGCAAAAAAAAAAAAAATCACAAAAAATAACTCTTGTGAAAATATTTTGCTGTGCAGTATATGATGTGAAAAGACATGGTTCCGGGGTTTGTTTTCGTTCCCTCAATGCAGTTATTGCATAAGAGGATATGGATTAACCTCGTAACTGTTATTATTATGTAATATGCCCATTGCATTGTGGCTACATATTTCGGTATGAATTGATTCTGGAGAACAAACCCATGAACTGTGTACCTGGTGATACTTATAGTCATTACAGATTACAGTCTGATTAATAATTTTTTTGGACAGAATTGAACGCAAGCACTCGTAGACTGTGAGAGCCAGGAGGAACATTGTACCTCATTTTGCCATGCATAATTGGTCCAAATATGTGCCGAACCTCCGTATAGCTTATAAGAGGTGTGCGTATCTCCTGTCCAAGTAATTTTTAATCCTACTGTAGTTCAACAATTGCCATCCTGGACCCCACCACACTAACCTATGCAGGACATGTTCATGCGCCACCCCCTCGTCCACTATGGTATTCCTGATATTGAAGTATGCGGGCAAAAGTTTTGCATTTGCACTTTCAAACCGAGTAGGCTAGTAATGTGGGATTTCAATAATAACGTTTGATTTAAACCCACCGGGCCAAGATGATATGGCAACTTGGTTTTCAAACTTTTCTCTTTTGGCCCAGGGGGGTAGGACATGCCAACCTAACGCAACAGCAAATTCAAAACGACGGGATCAACTCCGGGTGCAGTTCTGTGTCAAAGACTAATTAACGGTAGAGGGCGCTCTTACGCATATCGAACGGTTAACACACAGACTTGACTAAAAAAGACAGGCCTGGTCCACGAATATTTAAATAGAAATGAAAACCGTATTGGAAATTACATTATTTTGCAGCGGGGTTAATCCACTAATCCCGACGGATTTTGAAAGCCACTACTTTTTTTCTTAATTTATCATGATATATACTGGAAGATCTTTTTGAACAAAGGTTGAAGCGAATGATTTTTAATGTCCCTGGATCGAGACTGCCATAGTAAAAAGCAACGTCGCAGTTCCCCAAATTTACCGTTTGGAAATCCCCAATCCCAAATCGAGCAGATCGTGTCCCACCCCCCCTGCTTTGGCTGTTTTATCAGGTTGTGTTGCACACGAGTGGGAGGGATTGGACAAAATGCTGTGGGGTGGGATGTAGATGTTGGAACACATTTTAATGGGACATGAATTGGCTGCCAAGATGACAACAAGATTGGGGCTTATATGTTACCCCACAATTACACACTCCCCGATACTCAAGTGGTGCCTGGAAACACTTGCTGTACCTGTGGACTCATGTATTAAAATACCATTAATTTTCTCCACAGGAATTTTATTTTGCAAGTACAAAAATATACATAAAGAATGCAGTGAGCTTCCTGGTCACGGTGAACTTCATACCAAATTTATAATTTGGCCTCTGTGGCTGTGTTCTTTGAAAGGAGTCTAACTTAAGATCTCGGATTTAAACCAGTGTTCGTCATGATGGACCTTTTTTTCTTCTTCTGACCCCCTGAAAGAGTAATGTAACTGTGAGAAAATTCTCAATGATGGCCACTCTGACCCATCAATGAGGAAAATTCCTTCATGATGGACACTCTTTTACCCATCACTGAGGAATTGTTCAATGTTATAACTCGCAATTTCGGAGTATGTTAAAAGAAAAAGTCTGTCATGTGGACTAAACCTGGTTTAATCCTGGGTTTAAAGTTCCTCTCTATACTCCCTTTGAGAATACTCACTATAACTTTAGACCCAGGGTTTAAAGGGTAAACCAGGGTTATCCCAGCATGAAGTGGACCTTTTTTCCTTTCAAAATCTCTGAAGGTGTTGCCATAACGGGGAAAAATTCCTCATGGTTTGTGGAAAAGCCCCGGCCCCTCATGAGGAATTTCTCACCTGTTATTTCAAACTTCATATACTTTGAAAGAAAAAGGGGTCCACTCATGTAGGACTAACCGCTGTTTAAACCTAGAGAATAGCAGCCTTATGGAATACCTGTATCTGTGTCATTAAATCAAACCATGTTATTCCATGATTTTTGTATTTCTTACAGGATAGACACTTGTGGTCAGAGACAAAATTAAAAGTGGAAGAGGGGACTATACATTTGGCATATATCAGAATGACCCATCTCAATACCATGAGCTTGAGTAATATTGTTGACTTATATTATTTTATTTAGTTTAATTTACAATTTAAAGACAAGTCCTAAAAGGTATAGCTATTAATCAGCAGCACAAGGGTTTAGCCCTTGAACAGACAACTTTAAAACGGTCAGTGTCACCTTGCTCTTGACGAAACAGACTTCAGTAATTTAACGGGTATGAAATCGCTGATGCTCTACACATCAGGCCTGGCACTTAAGTATTTGCGGTCTCATAGAACTTAGCTCAGCGACTGCCATGCGTATTTCAAATTGTCCACCTTGCGCTCCTTGCTTGAAAAATCTGCGTATGGCGCACACGCGATTTAGCGGGAGGACTCGTTGTTCAAGCGTGTACAAATGCGATTGTTGTGAAGCGCAAAGCCAAGAGTTGACCCATGCCCCTTTCTCTTAGCCATACTAAAAAAGGTGTTCGTTTAGAGCGAAAAAGAACAGATTCTTTAAAAGAAAAATCGCTAATTTCAAGAATTAAAGACTGAACAGTTTTCCTACTTCAAACAAACGAAGAGACCCGGCGTCCAACGGGCGCCCGTTGAAGTCCGACGCATCATAGAAAATATCATAGATAGGCCTATAATATTAATTAGATATGCTGAAGGATGTGAAACAAATAGGCCTATGTGTCAAAAACAACTCACAAAAAAAGGGTTCTTTATTAACTTACCTTAAAGGTTCTAGAGTTTAGGATTCTACAAAGAACATTTTTCTTGGCTACAAGTCCCCCATTTTCTTGGCTACAAAGAACCCAACAAAGATTGGTTCTTTATTATGGACAATAGACCTGAGGGGTGGTGTAGGGTGTATAGGGTGTGTGACAGCGGGGAAAGCCCCCGAACACATTCGTTCGTGGTTTTTGCGGGACTGTTGGCCGAGCAGTTCAATAGACCCTCACCGCTCCTTTCTTTAAAAATTAACCATTGTGCATAAATTCTCTCAATTTCTCGAAATTGGAACCTGTTGACCCGTTGTTGTAATTTTTACTCAAAACGACTGAAGTAGTCCAATTTTACGTTGTGCTGTTAGACGCTTACAACCCAATTCTCATTCATCAAGACTCAGCGCCTGTGCGTCAGATCCCTACCATTTTTCGGGAGATTTTATTGCATAATAACACAACCATAGAACTATAAATGAATAATAAAAAATTAAATAAAGTTAAAAAAAGTAAAAAAAATGGCAAATTCCAGATTTAAGCAAATTCCCTATACATTGAATCAAACTCGATCAATATCGACAATACATTAAACCATGTGAACAAACGTTAAATTGCCCCCCCCCCCATGCATTTTTCCAGCTATTGCAACTTTCCATAATGGTAAGCCTATTACATGCCTACTTTTTCTTGACAATGTTATTTTGGTCAATTCTAAAAAAATATTTAAAGAAGACCTTATAGTCTGTGAACAGAACCCAGAAAAGTAAACGGATTTCTATTTTGTTATGGCCACATGAGAAGCGTCTGGCCGTTAAGCGAAAACTAGCGTTAGATCGCGCCTTTATCAACGCGATGGTACGCACCAAATGGTGCATATGCGTCTCGGATTTGACAACGCCCGGTGCCAAAATAGACATATTTTTTGACATTTTGCCATTTATCTGGAAAAGTAATCCCGGCACCCCCTATTTTTATTACATTTTTGAAAAGATCTCATCAAAACCCTGAACATAAGTGAAAGTTAAAAAATTCTATCGAATCGTTTTTTCACTATAAGGCATAATGTGTTGCAAAACTTAATTTTCTCATAGACTACTGTAGTAACTTGGGCGAAACATGTCCTTTTTAAACCATTCATAGCTCAAAATTGAGTACTGTACCCCCCTAATTTTTTTCACGATTTGTTATCTACACACTTTAAAGTAACATATATGTTAATTTAAGCGAATTTCATCAATAGGTTCTCTGACGACGCAAACACCTTAAAGAGTCATTCAGAGATTTGGGGGAAGGACACCCTCAATTTTTGACAGATTTAAATTTTTGATTTACTCATTAGTCTACCTCTAAATTAACAAATTTTCCAAAAGGAATAAGGCAACAATCAAGTTATGAACCAATAGTGATATTTGTATGAAATATCTGGATCAGAACAATTGATTTTATGCAATGGTTTTGGGGAACTAAAATATATACAAAAATCTATATTACCCAAAAAACAGTTGTCTGTTTGCTTTTCACTGTGCTTTGATTTGTGGAGCTGATATTTGGCACGTGGGTGGGGACCAACAGTCTGAGGGTTGTTATCAGGCTTTCAAAGTGTGACCCTGCAGGTCAAAGTTCATCTAGAGATCAATTTACTTAAAATGCCCTAGTACAACAAAATGTGGCCAAAAGGACTGTTGACTTGAGCACATAACAATGCTATGGTCAAAGTTCACACACAGGTAACTGCACTAGTGCTTATAAAAATAAATGGAGAAATTGGAATTTTCAGCATAGGGTTTATTGGATTGGTTTCTCTGTCAGAAACAGGGCAGAATGAAGAGGTAATGACAACCCCCCCATTTCTGAAGCCCATTAATGACTCTTCTAAAGGATGCATATATTCATGGGTCATGACTGCAAAATGGAGGAAGGCGGAATTCTAATTTTAAACCAAAAGATTAACTGCAAATGAAGCTAAGCAATTAGAAATGATTACAGTAGGTGGTTTCATTAGGAATTCAGCCAAGGGCTTCATCACCAGAGTCATATGTTACGCTAAAAATACACTCTCGTCATACCACGCACAAAAAAGTCCCATCTGCCCTTTGCCTGCAAAGAAACTGATGCCCGTTGTGCTCCAACCCCCTGGAAAAGGCACAACCAAACGCTGAACGACAGTATTGAGGGCCTTTTGGAATGCCCGACATGCCAGCCCTTTGGCCTAGACTGGCCAATTCACAAGAAGCATGAGAGAGAGTTTCCAGTCTTTACTGGATTTAGTACTCTTATTTGTGTTCAGAGACCCTTGAGAGTAAATTTGCTAGCCATTACAATCGCATGACTGCCAGTTAACTGGCCCTCTGCATGGTGTGACTTCACCAAATGCAGGTCCTTAACACACACGAACTAGGAATAACATCTATAAAGGCACTATCCGTGATTTGCTGAATCATAAAATTAAAAAATCACACACTTTTGCATATGGTAACAAGCATAGCGGGTGCAAAATAAGGATTCAAGGGGCACACCATTTCAAGGCAGTTAATCAAAGGGCACATCAAATTTGAGGCAATGTACATGGTTTAAGTATAGCAAAACAATATGCTAACTTCTAGGGCATCAGGCAACTGCCTCCAGTGCCTTTGGTTTTTTGCACCCTGAGCGAGGTATCCTAACATACCACACAAGTGACAAGACCAAACGCAACCTAATAAGCTCAAAATCTCATGTATCATGTTTCAGCAGCCTCCAATGGTGGTATGGTTAGCTGATTATTAGCCTTCACTTAAATGTTTAAGTTTTTTATGCCGCAGCCCACATCTTATATTCTTGAATATAGTGAGCGCGAAAAGCTGAGATCTGCGAAATTCTAGTTTTTGGTGTCACCTGCCTTTACAGGAGATACATGAGGGATAGCTTTTTCCATAGTGGGCTATAGTCTGTGGCCTGTGGAAAGGTTACAAATTGCTCATTTCTCACATTATGGCTTTGACTGATTCGAAGAACCACTGCCCAGGTCTCATAATGTGTTGTAAACAAAGTGACCTCTGATGACCCCCTATGTTAACTTTGACCCCCATTTTGTGCAAATCTTTAAACAACATTTTCTTGGCACTAAGATGCTACGGCCAACCAAAGGTAACTCAAAAGGACCTGGCCAAGACTTAATGTGAGATCGTACACCATTTGACCTTGATGACCCCTATGTGACCTTTGACCCAATTCATTAAAATCAAACCAAGTGCCTCAACAAAAGCACTGGCAAAATCTATCCAAACCTCACCAAAACTACTACTCCTGTTGACAAACCGTGATGGGCGGCGATGGCATTCCAGGTAACAATGTCATTTTAAAATATATAACGGTGTATATCAAGAGAAAGGATAAAATTGTAAAGAATAGTGTGATTACCAATTCTTAAACAGCCTGTGAAATGTAAACAATTTATTGGCTGATGCCTGCGTTCAATTCGACAATTGAACCCAGGTAGTAAGTACGCACTGCGTATTGCTGTTATTTGAGGTTGGAAGCGCTTGCGGCATACTGCGTTTGCACATTCACCGCACCTGCTAACGTGCGTCCTCGTTGCTTATGTTCGTTGCGTTCAACGGGTTTTGTCCACTTTTGTCACTGGTTGTGGCAGTCCTTCTTGTTTGTATTAACTGCAAAAATGGGTAAAAGATGACCTTAAATTATAAAGCTGATTTGAATGAGAATAAAGGATGATTTGGGGAACCGGTACTCCCTCTTTACGACAAATGGAAACGCGGCGACAACATTATTTTAGAGGAAACCGCCTTCTGCCCATCGTCTCCATTAAAATAATTTTCGCCTTGGTTTTTTCAATTCGTCAAATAAAAAGAGTACCGGTTCCCAAATCTACCTTTATTCTCAACTTAGCTTAGCTACTACCTGTTTATGTACTTTTCACGAGTTTTTTTTGTCATAGAGGCAGTTTAAGTGAGTTTCATGAGAAAGCAGTGAATTTTGGACATGTAGCCAGTTATGCTTCGTGTTTAAGTGTGAGAATTTTATCACTGAAACATGACCATAATCAAGGCACATTGGCTTTATGGGATTGGGTCCAAAACCCTCCTCTGAAATCCATGCCTAGTGCTTCAATTGAAGATGGCTACAGACCGCTCATTAGTATATCCCCTCCCCCGGTGCTCTCTTGCTTGTCACCGCTGCCTCTGACTACAAGACGCAATAAAACGAAATGGAAATTTTGATTTGCAAATTTAATCCTTTGCGGTGCCCTCCGTTTTTTTTGGCATTTCTGAGTACATTTACAGGTTACCCACTCTCTTGAAGCCTGCGTGTCACTACGGGGAAATTTTGTGGTGAAGATATGTAGTGTTTGATTGTACTATACGACAGCTCTTTTTACAGGCGGTGATAATGGCAAGTCTAGTGCTTGTTTTGCCTGTATTTGAAAATAGGGAAGGAGAGCGGTTCGTTTTTTGAAAGCAATTAGATGTTTCAAAAATTTACCAAACATGATGGCCCTGTTAAGTGTCCTAATGGGTCATCACACTCAACTGTTGGGCGCAGCACTTTCACTATTTTTGGCCTTTGCATAATGTGCATCCCTGGCGGCCGCTTGTTATGTGCGTGAACATAAGGACGCTCACATACTTTGTACGTATTTTGCTCCGAACATATCCCCTATGCTCCTTTGAAAAGTCGATTGGCGAATCGAATGAATTTGGTTTGGATTTTTGTAGCATTTTTGATAGTAAGAGAGGATGAAGTGTGTACAAACATTTTATCTTTGAAAAATGAAACTCCTTTGGGGAAAAAAAATGCAGTTGCCAACATGTGGTGGTTTTTAATTTGATTAGGCATGACTTCTTTGCTTCAATTTGCATTGAGAAACACCGCTGAAAAAGTTAAAGGCATTGTTGCGTGTCAATTCCAACCCTAGTCGACGAGGGTTAAATGAGATTGGGTGGTTTTGAAGTTCTGACATGTTGTGCGGGGTAGTGACTACTAGACTTCGTGTGAGGACGGAATGCATTTCTCACCACGTTGTTTCTGTTTGGGATTTTTGGATTGTGCAGTGTAAATTACATCCGGTCAACATTCACTTTTTGCTGATTTTTGTGTCATCTGCAAGAATTGCAGAAGGCCATAGGGATTACTCTGGTTGAATTCTGTGTATCTGTATCTGTGTGTGAGTATCTGTCTGTAGTCAAAATGTTAACCCTTAATACTTTGCATGCCTATAATTCCGTAAGGGCTACATGATGTTTCATTTGGTGGAAAAGAGGGGCCGGGTTTGTGTGGGTGACTTTTTGTGACCTCAGGTGACCTTCGTGACCTCATGTTAACTTTGGCCCCATTCACACATCGAGACGGCAGACGACACTCGCGGCCGGGAAGCGTGTATTTTTGTAATATAAAAAGTCCAAATCGAGAGAAAAATTGACAAGAAAGTATATTATTGGTCTATAAGATGTTACAATACCCATTGCCCCCTTTCAGGGGTTGTGGGGCTTTGGGCTTTTTGCCTATGCATGCGCTGAAAGTTTGTAAAATGTGTAACACCCACGTCATACTCGTACTTTGACTGGAACATCCTGCAGCTTGAAAACACTAAACCCCGTGACTTAGGAAACTCTGCCCCTCGACTCCACTAGAGGCCCTAAATTGATCAGAAAAAAAGACCCCACACATAAGGGTTTTCGTGATGAGTGTTTGCGACATCATACAATATCTGATTTTTGTGTTCTCAATGTTGGCAGGTATTCATTCATTTTGACGTCAATTAGGCTTGTACGCACCGCAGACCTGACTTGGCAATGGACAGCTGGGTTGGGGTGGGCAATGATCCATTGTAGCCTCTCCCAGAGGTCAATGGTTATGATATCTAGTTAAACATAAAGATCAGAAACTGCCGGTCATGTTGTCAATTTAATACTGATATCGAGTTTGCTAGAAGAACAAGCAAATCCATAACTTATAAAGATAGATAGATATTAACAAATCATTTGGTGGATTTCATGATGTTTGCTGCACAGAGTTTTTGCAGGTAAAATAATTCCTTTAATTTTGTAAAGTAAATTCAAAAATCCTTTGGATGGAGTAACTGGAGCAATGTATGATGGGAGGATGTGGTTCAGAGAATGCTTTGAGGAGAAAATTAATAAGCACCGAAATTTGAGCTTCCAGGCTTTCAAAATAACGAGATGCAATGGCATGCATCACTTGGGATGGACATATCCATTTCAAGTTTAGATATCCTCTGCATTATATAGACTACTAGATTTTACACCAATATAGAGGAGGTATAGGTTTACACTGGTCTTAATCATAGCACACACCTTTTTTTAGCTTGGTTTTATTTCCACAGATATTCTTGAAGTCCTCCAATATCCTTTCAGAAATGAAATGGTGACTTGAATATATTTGATAGAAGACCACTTATATTTAATTAGCAACCCCTTCTCCTCTTCCCAGTTGTTAGCCATCCATCTAAAAAGTTATGATTTTTTCTGTGTTTTTAAAGCTCGGGTGCAGGTCTGAAGATAAAAAAAAAATAAGCTGTTTCATTTTTTGGGAAGTTTTTGTACTTTAAGCTATATAGTTCCCAGAAAAGTGCAGGATCTTTGGAGCACAGCTTCCAGTGAGTTTGGAGAAGTTGCATTGGTGATGACTTGTAAAATTGGCTCCAACACCTTAGTAGCAATGTTGAGCAAGCGGTTCTTACAGGAAATTCTGACATATGCTCATATGGTCTTTTGAATATTTCAGGGGCCAGCAAGTTTCAGCACTGAATGATTATGTTGCTAGTTTTAGGTATCATTGTTGAAAATAATTATTATAAATTTTTGTTAAGGCTTTTGCAGGGCAAGTGAAAAAAAGTTAATGCCGAGGGAAACCTGTCTCTCGTTCCCTCGTAAATAATGAAGCGAGGAAAGCACTCGACTGGTTACAAAGTGTATTTGATACCAGCTGCTTAAATGTCAGCATACCGGTCTACGTGCATTTAAGCTGGCTGCTGACGAATCAGTCTCTTTCCCAGAGCTTATGCATAAGTGACCTATAACAAGTACCTCTTATGTAGTAGTGTTGGGTGGAGAGATCACTGTACATTTATAGCACCCACTATCTGATGCTGAAACTGGACTCAATAGTTGCTACTGTATTATCAATTCCAGTGGCACGGTTCAGTGACCTCCATATACCACTGTACTGTGATGTTGACCTCTGTGTGCATTGGGTAGTGTAACAGAATACCCAAGCAGCAAATGGAGAAATTTACAGTTATGTGTTTGTATATGTGTATGTGAACTGGAACTCGGACAGTGAGTGAGAGAGGGAGGCAGTTACTGGAGTGGGTATCAGGATCCTGGCATAAATCGGCCTAGGAGGGAAATGTATCGCCTCTTTGTCTGTCGTGTTATGTCATAATTGTGACGCTTGTTTATACGTATATATCATGGAGTTCTATGCTCGCAAACATTTGTACGATCGGGTAAGTTGAGGCGTGGGATACTTTTGCAAATATTGGGTTTGGATGGAGTGGGTTGTGGTTGGAGATGTTGAACAAGTAAAATATTGAAAGTTATGATGTTTTTGCCTGTGGCAGTAATGTTTTGTAAAGAAAAGGGGTATACATGTGTGGGTGGGTATTTGGGGGATAGGTTGAACTTGGGGGTGTTTGTGTGTTTCTGTGAATATGTGTATATTGCTGGTTTGGGAGAAAATATTTACACAGTTTGTTTTCGTAGTTCATGTTTGTAGTGGTTGTATTTTGAGTATTAAATTTGTGAGCATACGCTTATGCTTGTCTGTAGAGGTATGTTATCTTATATGGAGAGAGGGGCTAGCTTAGTTTTAATATGAAACATAATAGATTGCCAGCTGCGGCCATGATGTATCACACTATCAATAATTAGTACATACAAGTACAAACTTAACATTCCTAGTGATTGTAGAGATTAGTTGAGCAAATCACTCACAACTCATGTGTTGTTTGTACTATGACTACTATGTTTACATCAAATTTACATATTCATAATTATGAGCTAATTTGCATATTCTTAGTAGTATTTTAAGCAGTGTTTGGGAGAGTCTGACTCTAATTCGAACCAAACTCACTGGAATGGTAGGCCCTGGTCAGTCTTTTCAAAGTTGCAGATATCATATTTCTAATTATGATAATGAGCTAATTTCCATTTTGAGGTCTAGCAGTTATAACTACTATTATTGGATGACAAGGTCTGATTCCTGATTCAAACCAACCTCACTGAGATGGATGGACAGTCATGGTCTGCTCCATGGCCCTACTTACACCATATATGGAAGTCATAATTATGATAATGAGCTAATAATATGCATATTTAGGTCAACAGGTTAATTCACTGCAACTTTTATAGCTAAGCATTTCTAATCGAGAAATTTTATGCACCATGTTAAATAACTGATCTACTTATTGATTATATCTCATACCCAGGAACCCAAAATATCTACACTGTGTACAGATAATTGAACTGTGCCCTTGGATAATGAGACTATTGGAACTGCCTTACAGTTGTACTGTACAGATGTATATTTACAGTTTTAAGGATTTGTGGCATATTGAGCACATTGCCAAAGTTCAATTAAATTTTGCCAACTTCATTTTCTGGGTATTTATGTTTGAGTACTATAGTTCTACAAGGGATTACTTAAAGGAAATATGTCATGATTCTGAATATTTGGAAAATTTGGTATGGATGGAAAGCTTAAGTAACGTAGATTACATTGAAATCAAATAAGTTGAAAATTGTCCACATTTGTTGAGTATTTTGCCCTTTTAATTTTCCGCCCAATAGCTTACTCGAAAACGATTCCGACAAATCCACATTGCAGGCAAATGGTGACGTCAAAGTGATGACCATAAATCGTCGTTGTGACCATCATATCGCAGTGTTGCCACTTCAATAATAATTAAAACACAACGAAATGAAACAAAATATGTCATTCTGTAACTTTTTTTTCTAATTTTATTATTACTTTCATTAATCCATCAATATTACAGTGTCAGCAATAACAATTCGAGTCAACACGATGTTTTGGTCATCACTTTGACGTCACGAGGAGAGCAAAATTGGGCGCTTTTGATCAATGAAGCCGTGGCGAAAAATCCGCCTGTTTTCTTTGTATGTCAAAAAAGCAAAAATTAAAATGCCTCTATCTTGTTAATTTTACATCAAATTGTATTATTTTTTCGGGAATTTGTGATGTATGTACATATATTTATGAATGTAAGTCAAACTGAGCTTGACAAAAATCTTGACATATTTCCTTTAAAGTCAAAATTTGCATTTCAGTTCTTTGTCAACAATTAATCAAACTGGCTTGCTTACGTTAGCAAATGATGAAATTCAATAGCAATGAATTCAGTTTGACTTAATGGTGACTAAAAGTAACTTTAAAAGCCAGTCTTTCCTAGTTGAAAACGAACAGCAGGGTGACCATTTGACACCAGCTTTAAACTCAATATCAAATTGTGACTTTTGCTTAGTGCAAGTGGAATTTAAAGCTTAGTAAATGGATTTAAAGCACTAGGTTGGCTATTAGGCACACAGACAGACAGACAGACAGACAGACAGACAGACAGACAGACTTAAAGGTGCATTTTTCGTGATTCCAGCAACTTCTGTTTTATTTATTGTTCAATAGATATCCTTGAGAAAAGCTTATTCACAACTTTTTAGTTAATCCCGACCTTGTGGTTTTGTGTTATGAGCAAATGTGTGTTTCCCACAGTCCCATAGGCCACTGTGCTGTAATTTCTGTCTGTTTACGGACAGAAAATACAAAATTGTGAATTTCTCACAGATACAACCGAATTTGCACATACGATTAGGTACACATGGATTACTAATGTTAACGGTTCAGATGATATAAAAATCTCAACTTTTTTAGGTAAGTTGGAGGGGACGAGGCTGTGGATCACGAAGTGCCCCTTTAACATAAACAACAGTTGTAAGGGTCACATCAAATGCTTTGAAGGACTTGCCCTTGAAGGTGCTCTTCCTCTGGAAATCTAAACCATAGTGGAAGATGGACTAACCCAACAGGAACATTGTCATTTGAAATACCCACCCCCTCTGTGGAAAAGATTTAAGTATTACACAGAGGGGAGTATGGACTCAAATGTAACAGCCCATTGGGTAACTTAAATGTAAATACATGGAATCCACACCTTCTCTGTGGAAGACTAATTAAGCCTTCTAACAGGGGTAGTGGAAGACTTTTAAGTTTTCCATGTGGGGGTGTTTTTTTTTTCTATGGGGGGATTTCAATAGAATGGCCCATTGATGGAACAGTCTCATCCTTTATAAATTGACAAGAGTAATATTAAAAGCCACATTTTAAGTGTTTTCCCCAGTAAATAGGTCATGGCATGGCTGTGTTCGGTAAAACGCAGGACAAAATATTTTTTGCATATTTTAAAATTTTGATTTCTTTTTGCTGTTCCATGTGTCTGATGTTTTGTCCTGTTTTGACGTTTAATTGTAGTATTTCTTGGTTATTTATCATGCAATCCTATAGGATTATAGGTTCTGCTGTTTATTTTGCATTTCTTTTGGCGGTTTGTGGTATTGGACCTTTCTCTGTGGGGCATCAAGATATGAGTGTGGTGTGATTGTGAAGAAGAACTTAAAAAAATTGTGCTTATGTCAAAAAATGAGAAAGAAAGAATTGATGTGTAATTGGGATTATTTCAGAGGGACTCAACGGAAGGCATTTCTTTATTCACCATACAGACCAATAAAGTAGCGTGGTAAGCCTGACTTGTGGGTAGATGTTCATATGAAGTCCCAAGTATGCAAATGATGGTATTGACATTTATTCCATTCAAGCGCTACTGCACAATTTAAGAGTGTATGACAATCAATTGTAAATACCTCATTTGGCATGCATTGGGAACCTGCTATATGAAACGTTTTACAACTAGTGTTGTGTTGTGACATGAAATTCAAGCTTGCACACCACATCTGTTCACTATACCAAAAAGAGGAGAAAAAAAGAAAGGAAATCCAAAATTGATAGGGGGGGAAAATGGGGAATGAAGTATTTCAGGTTTATTGATTTTTAAAGAAGCAGAGAGCCATAAACTACCTGTTTGGGATGAATTTCAGCAAGGGGGTGGTATCGGAGCCAATTCCTTCGTTCCTCTCCAGGACGATCGAATAGAGGGGTAAGCCAAAAGCTGTTTACTTGGCCTCAGTAAGTTTTCGTCCAAAAAAGCGTCATATTGCTGTGAAGCTTTATCATGTTTAAAAAACAGGAGTATTAATTGGTCTCGTTAGCATGCAGTTATTGCTTTACTGGAAAATTATCTTAATCCACATCCCATTGATGATGCTGGGTCCCTCTTAAACGGAACCACTTGGTTTTTCCAAAAAAAAATTATCTCTTGAAGTAGCTGCCAGAATTGTTCCAAAGCTTGGCAATCATAGTCCATCCAATATATGCATAAAAATGGGCGGGAGACTATGGAAACCTGAAGGGCGATAACAATAGAGCGGGCCGACCTACTTCAACAAGCCAAGCTAACACTTCTGTGTTGACGAACGTCACACTGGTGTACAGTAAATAACTTGAACAATTTCTGGCCAGAGCATGGTGGATCCAGGGGTGTTTTTTTTTGGGGGGGAACAAGCGCCCCTCGGTAATTTGGCCAAAATCTTGTAAATCAGCCAATTTTTCCATACACCTTCCAGCCCCCTGGTGAATTTTGCATTTTCGGCTTTGATCCGCCCCTGCAGAGAGTATAACTTCAAATCAAATTTCCAAATTCATAATTGATAAACAATCCATAAACAAGACTCCTTCCTGGCTTATGTTCCTTCAAAAGGCAGTTCAAGAAATTAATATCTAAAACCTAAAACAACTCCCCCCCCAGAAAAAAAAATAAAGCAGAATAATAAAAAGTTCTACTGTTTCTGTGAATTTTAAATGTTGGATAACCTTAAGTATATAAAAAAACTATAATCTAGATATGTCTACAACACATTTAAATAAATAGGCAAAAACAGGAATATTGAAAGAAATTCATCTGCCTGCAATTGGGTTGAATTTCAGGACCAGCTTCGGAGAAGTTCATTGCAAACAGCCTTCCATGGCAATCAACGAGGGCGGTAAAGAAAGACACGTTTGCAGTGACACTTTCTGTTAATATGCTACCATAGGCTGCCTTTCTTTCACTTGTGGTGGGTTAGTTTTCTTTTCTACAATATGTTGGGCTTGAAATTTTGCAAAAACCCCTTGTAATAATAATACACTAAATGTTGGTCTGTGTCTAATGCTTGGAAATTATTAGACAATGGTCAGTAGGCGCGTACAACTTTGGACCAACTGGAAATCGGCACCTGGATAAAAAATGCTGTTTTATTTCAGTACGTCAATGTTGCATTGTCATTGTTACGGTTTAATCGACCCTTATTTGCTGTTTTGCCTTTCCTTTGATAACTTTTTGTGCACAAGTTGCAATTTGTTGTTCAACCAGCACCAAAATGATCTGAAATTTTTACACAAAAAAACGAATATAGAGAAGATCAACTAGTGGAATATGATTAATTTTCAGTAGTTTCCCGAGTGAAATATGCTCTTTCCCCAGTGTAACTCAGTATGAGCCAAGATAGCCTCATCCCCTTGGCCCGTTTCAGTAACTTCCATTCATGATGTAATTACAAAGTTGCCCCACAGTTTTTTTTAGTATGATTCATGATAACCAGAACACAAGTCAATTCATGTTTAATGCATATCATGTGCAACCCACTGAACTGTGTTCGTGTTGGATTAGCATACCATAGCTCATAGTGCCAATAGGAGGTGTTTTTGAGAGAATGTTCCCGAGTGGATTAAAAAATAGTTGCATTCCTGAGAAGTAGAGACTTAAAATGTAGACTGGCAGAGAGACTCAGTTCACACAGAGTAATATAGTCTGCTCATGATTTTAATGATGGACAGGAATTTTGCCATATTTATTAAATAGTCCCATCAGTGTTATTCCCAGTTCAGAATTATTATTCCAATTTCAGCTCCCTTGACTCATACTTTCATTCTCCGAATTTCACAATCAAACTGCGGACATTAATTATACCACAATCCTCCCACAGATTGCAAGCTTTTTCAAATTCAAAGCAAGCCCAATTGGTACGTGTTCAATTTGTGAATCAAATTTTGTTGGTCTTCGTTACTATCAAAGCAAGGCCTCCGGACTGTTCCTGGTTATTTCTTTAGGATGGGCACGAACACCTTTATTTCCGCTATTACCAATACATACATGACGAACTCGCAGGCGGATGCTTTTTTTTCCACCGAACGAGGTCAAAACGTTCCATACTAATTAAATTATTACCATGTGGCCTCTACTACTGTGTTAAATACATCACACTCGTCATAGCAACTCCGTAGCAACTACGAACATGCAATAGCCCATGCTATGTTGGAAGCCATTTTGGAAATCTATTAAACACCGTGCCTGATCACTGCGCCGGTAAACTTTCTGAACAAACCGCATGCATGGCGATGTTCTTGGATATCTAAGTGATCCTCGTCTATGAGGGGCGCCTGGCGAAATCGAGAAAGGGGCATTTTTCTGTGCCATTTTAGTTGTAATTGGCTTGGGCGGTAAACAGCCAAGCGTCCACCAGTGACCTCGCCGATTCAGATGGACGCCCGACCTCTAGCCTTTGATTACTCCAACTAGGTGCTATAAGAGCTGGACACCCACCAAGAGATGGCGCTATACCATTGCATACACAATCAGATGGGCGGTCGGCTGAGAGTGTTGCCACAAATCTACATCTAGAATATAGATTAGAGTTAAAAATATCTGTAGGATCCAAAATAAACAGGTGGTTTTGTATTAATTCTGAGGAATTAATATATCAACAACAAAGGGAGAATTTGCTTGTGAATTCAAAACATTGAATGCTTGTATTTGGGTACACCGAAATATACCATCAAATTCAACCAGTCGTAAATGTATTTATTCCCATTAAAGGTGGTTGTTACGATCGTCTTTGGGACTCCCCGGATTTACCCGGAGGCAGTATAGATTTTGATATCAATGAAAGGGCCCAGATTTTTTCATTGTCGTCCTGAAATTTCGTAATTCAAATCCATTTCTTCCCAAGATATAAACAAAAAAACCGCCATGTTAGTGGTTAACCATCAATATTAGCACAGTATTGAATAGGCTTTGCAACATGCATTAGTGCGTCTACCATCAAAACTGACCAAGTTTGTGTCCCACGGTACTTGACGGGGTGTATGTGTATGTGCCAGGCTCTCATATCAGTAGAGAACACAAACACACTAAATCGGAACAAGACCTTTAAGAAAAAGATAATAGAAAAGAAATTTGTTTTCCTTGAAACCTTACTTGTATTGACCCTCAGAACGTTTCTAGAATTGCTCTCCTCGGAGGATCAAACAAAGCTAAAGAATGCTGTGGTTTGGGGAGGGGGTTTTAGAAATTGGTGTGTATGAAATTTAAAAAAAAATAAGAATACATACGGTAATTCCAGTAAACTGAAGAGAACGAAATTAATGTCTTATTTCTTCAAGCAGATAATCTAGCTTTTTTCAGCAGTGCGTAGAAAATAGTTTTTTACCAGGGGAATGAACTTCAGTAGGAATCAACTGGTTTGTTTTGAAAACTTAAATCAACTCTTTGTGATGGCAACAAAGCCATTAATAAGGAGTTCATACTTAATTGGCAGATGCTAACATTGATAACCTTTTGAACATACTTTTAAGATAACATATGTTTATCATATCTAGTGTGTTAAAGCATATTCAGAAGGCTAGTGTGGTAGGTCACTATGAGTTACAAATATGCTCATCTCACAGGGGTGTAACCAGACCTGAGCATCCGGGGGGGGCAAGACTCGACTCAAGAGTTTCCGTTTTTCAGGCGCCAATTTTTCCGGCTCGCTGGCTCGCACGAGTGAGCCCCAGCCAGGACAACTTCACCCATCCTTTCTCTTCGTACCTATTCTTTTTCTCATGTTTCTTCCTTCTTCGTTTTTTAAATTTATCTTCTGGCCCTATGTGTTTCAGGGCTTTTTTCCGTCATCTCTTCCCTCTTTTGCTTGCTCTTTTTCTCTTCTCCCTTTTTGCCGTCCCACTTTTGGCTCCCATTCCCGATTTTCCCGATTTTTGTGGTGTCGGGGGGGGGGGGGGCAGCTTGCACACCCCCCCCCCAGCTCCCACCACTGGTTACGCACTGCTCATCACCAAGGACACAGTTCCAGTGGGGTTGTACGTATACAGACATTGACATGAACTGACTTGTGTGATCTGGGTATCATGTATCATCCATAAACAAGGGGTGTATTTTCTAAATACATTGGTGAATGAAAGCTACGAACTGTGCCAAGGGACTTGAGATTTTACTAGCTCATAGTGAGTGTTCCCAGTGAAGCTATTAACTCACCATAAGGTTGGTGGAAAAGAATTTATTGCGAGCTATTTGGTGCATTTTTAAATTACATGAAATAAAAGTTCTGTGTGTATTTTTTTTGTCTGCTTGTTGCATCAATACAAACAACACAAGTATTGAAAATTCAGTGTATACTGGATTCAATTAAAATGTATAGCGATACACAATCATAATATAATTTGCATTGACACCCTTAATTCTCCCTGAGTTTAGCTAGTTTAAGGCATGGATTCAAATAGCTACATATGAAAAAACAATCACTGGTCAAAACCCTTTTTGCTGGCATTTTAATTCATGTACTGAAGTTCACTTCAACAAAAAAAAGAAAAAAAAAAAGCAAATTTTCCTGCTGGCAAATGTAGTTTTTTTGTCAGACCTCTTTTTAACTTGTTCCAAACTCACACATCTCGGGATGTAATTTGAGCAACATTCACGCAGGACTTCATGTTTTTCTTCTTTCCACGGTTTGTCCATTAGAAGCTATCATTTTGAGTTTAATTCATTCTTGGCAGCACGGCGACGACGTCATTGCCTGAAAACAGGACTTCCCGTAATTCCTGGACTTTTTCGTGGAGAATTCCATGTGATCCTTGTTCTAACTGTCGCATTTCTTTCAGTTGCATCCGCTTAATTTTTCACTCTCTTGAACACCTTTTTCCCTGATGATACACTGAATTTTTGAGATTGTTTTTACCAATGGGTATTGTACATTGTTGATTAAATCAAAGGTGGAAAGAACCATATAAAGGCAGACTCACTTGGCTTGGGATTAATTTCAAGCGCCCGTCTGCAGCAAATCGCTGTCGTTCTTCTTCCCGGGTCGATCAAGTAGAGCGTAACTAATTCCCTTGCTTGAATTCACTACAGCAAGATGGTGTACTCCTCAACAGGCTCCCACAAATCATGGGACAAAATTATCACCTTGAAAATATAATGGTTAAAGCAAAGTACTTTAAAGAAATGGAAACTGCTGTAGTGGAAATTGAATGTTGATGCTTATAGATTTGGTATGTTTGGTGAAAGCATTCGTAGATTCTAACTTGGCAATGTTGTGGGAACCTGTTTGTTAACTGAAAACCAAACGACCTATCACAACTTAACTCTGTGAAGTCTCTGCACTTAGTGGTGTAACCAGGATTGGCAATGAAGACCCAACCCTCCCCCTCATAAAAAAAAAAAAAAAAAAAAAAAAAAAAAAAAAACTCATGAGATTTCCACATGCTGGTCCACCCTATCCCCTGACTTGAAAATTATACCATTTTGCATGAGAAAATGGATATTCCACCCTGTTGTGCAACATGGTTGTCATAAGCTTCAATCCTGCAGATGAGACTGCACCCCCCAAGTCAGACAAGACAGTCTGGGCCGCACACCCCCTTTCAGGCGAGACAATCTAGTTACGCCACTGCACATACCATCATATATTGTGATGTTATTGACATGTGAGACAACCATACTCTGTTATCGTGATGTTCATGATATTATATCAGTGTTGTGATAGTATAGTTTATGTTTTGCACAAATTCATTCATTTGTTAGTTGGTATTTTGATTATTTTTGGATTTGTGTTGTTCGTATACACTTCAATTTTGTTTATGTAAAGGTAAATATAGTAGTACTTGATTATTCAAGATTCTAATTCACATCATCTTAATATTTTTGATCTAACTATAAATTCTTTTCTTGTTTTAGAACTGAGTAGTCCTAACACGTCTTGTTCACTGATAACTCAAACTACAATCTTGGCCAAAAGTAATGGGGAACTTAATCACTTGAACTGCATAATCCTTTTCCTTAGACCGTTGTCATGAGCAGGGAAGAAATGTGTTGGCATGTTTCAACAAAATGCCCAATTTCAAATCAGTGAATGCAATTACCAACAAGTATCCCATTCTAAATATTTCATGAGGGGAAAGAATTAAAAGGAGGAAAGTGATCCAGCCCTGGAATCGAACCCATGACCTCTGGTGTACGAGGCCAGTGCATTAATCACTTGGCTACAGTAGCTGTGTGATTAGAGGCACAAGAATTTGTTTTCTCTAAACCATAATCTCATCTCAATTGATGGCCAAGCTTCTAGTAACTCAGAGATAGGGTTTATAGCTGCAGAATTAGAAAAATTTTACAGTTAAGTTGCTCGATTAGTTTGACAAATTTTAGTTTCTTACAATATTGCTGTCCTGATCATGAAATAACCTGTGACTTTGAGTGTCTATTTTTGTGTATTGAGGAATAATTGTAGAGGCTTGTTTCACGGTACTAATATTTCGTGATTTTGAAAGTATAGAACGCTCACAAGTTTACTTGCGGGTGCATCAAGTGCAATGCTGTATTCTTTGTGTAAAAAATATTTTTGTGCGGTTGTAAATTCAGGTCTATGATGGCTGCAAAAAGCAAAAAATAAAACGCTTGTGAAAATTCATAGTATAAAGTAGTTTGAGTTGATGCCAGCAAAAGGAAACTAACACTATATAACAGAATGTATTTACGTATTGTCATATGTTAGGAAAGAGCAGAGGGGGTTTTGAATTATCCAGTAATGATTGACCCAATTTGACTATACTGTACCTGTACTAAAATGTCATACTTAGGGTTAAAAGTGTTCAAATTTAAGAATCACAACGATCATTTCAGATTTTGCCCAAAAAAATCCCAAAGTACTAACACTTTGTTGGCTAAAAGGAGCACAAAATCAGGGGTTTTATGTTAAGATAGGATTTTTGTTGGATTACATGTCCCTATTGAGGTGAAATTCCCAAAACTGCGTGCATGTGGGATTGATCAATACACCCTCTGGGGAGGGAAAGAGTAAATTCGACAGGATTACAATATAGCATTGCCACATATATAAAACCTACTAACCTCCTTGTAGCGAGACAAGTGATTTTTGCTACAGGGCCATTTGCATCAAATAACAGAGGCTTACTCTTAACCGGGGATAAACGATAAGACTGGATTTTTGTATGGGATCCGATCCTCGTCAAATATTAAACATTGTTGGGGCTGTTATTTCAGTGATACCAATCACCGTCAGACAATTCCTTGGGTGGAGATGTACTAAGGTTCTTTAGAAGCTTATGATGTCGACAGTGTCTGTGGCAATAAGATCTTCCACAATTGAAATTTTGTGTAGATTTCAGGTAATGCTGACTTTGCTGTGGATGGAATTACCTACTTTTACTTTCACCAAAGTTTAAATTAGGTGTTGTCCCCATCAACGGAGGTTGGCCGGATACACCTCGACCTCAGCAGTACGGCTGTGTGAGGATTTATTGGAGCAAAAGATAATGGTACCGGCATGCCTTCCTGACGCCACTCAGGACAACTATGCCCACTATGCCCACCATACAAGGCAGCATGTGCTGACGGGCTCTCCAGAGCTGACACGCTTGTAGGTAGATCTTCTTTTTCATCTACAGGGGTAAACCTGCTACCCTCCTCATCAGATTTCCTAAAGAAAATCGATGGGGGTGACTGTTTAGCCGCCAACAACTTGGCCTGGAACATGTAGTAAACTGGTTACCAGGATACCCGTAGCAGGCCCTAATAGGAAACCTGACCTTACCTGAATAGGAAACCTGACGGGACCTAATGCAGGGCCGTACGCAGGATTTATTTTTGGGGGGGTGCGGGACTCGAAAAGTGGACTTTTTTTTTCGAAAAAGTGAACTTTTTTTGGGTAAAAAGGTGGACCTAACCCCCTCAAAATGGTCCTTTTTGCACTTTCTTGAACAATTCATCACCAAATAATGTGGACTTTCTTGGCCAAAATTCGTCTGAATTTTGACTTTTTAAACAAATGATTCAGACAAAAAGTGGACCTTTGTACCCTTTATGGAATTGGGGGGGGCGTGCGCCCGAATAGGAAACCTGACCTGACTTTTTACATTCTAAAAAAAAAGTTTTTGTTGGCGTAACTTGGGTGAGGTTTAGCGACTTTAAAACTTGTTCCACATCTTAAATAAAGAATAAATAAAAAAACTCCCCCAGGCCCATACAGCAGCTTCAAGAGCGTTTATTTCTGATGAAAAGTGTATTGCCTCCACTGTACTATAAAAGGCCACAACCCCATAAGCTTTAAATTGATAGGGAGATGATGATGACTTTTGTGTGTTGTATATTATGCGTTCCAGATCTCTGCCATCATAGTTCTTGTTTATTTTGGGTTGGATTTGTTCCACAAATTCAGTTGAAATTAAGCATCAAGATTTATGGCTACTGTGCAGTCTTGGGTATGATAAAAGTACCTGTCTTCCCAAACAATTATATTGCATACAAATACACACAGTGCAAATTAAATCTATGACTTTCTATGAAGCAACTTTAAGTGCTGCCAATTTTTGTCAAGTAGACAAATACAACTCGCGATAAGTGCACGTCACTGGATAAAACAGCAAGCAATTCAAAACATACATCTTGAGAAAGGCTCAGGCCCTGTCAGCAGAAAGGAGCAAAACAACATAATACAGTGCGTGAATTATAGAAACATGGGCAGAATGATTTTTAATTGTTTGCCCCCAAAAAAAGTGAGTAAAATTTATGTTCCAGGATACTTCAGATTTGAAATTTTCAAATAATAAGCTATTATGAGACATATAATACCTGTCAGTTGCTTACAATTTTCTAAATGTAATATTCTCCAGAAATTTCTTTTATTTTGAAGCAGATTTAAATTAAACTATTTCTGAAAAGAGTAATTGGACTATGCTCATTTTGTGGAGCAGGTCAAAAAGGTGTGTGTTTGCTGGAGTTTTCACACCCCCCCTTGCCCCCCTGTGCCAATGTTTCACAAGTGACTATAATGTGTCAAAATGTTGGACATGAGTGTTTTTGAGTTGACAAATGTGATAACAAGTGGTCATAGATGAAAATGATAAGGAATAAGTGGACTGAAATTTCTTGGAGGTGATGTTGTACATGGCACCCAGGGATCCTAAATAAATCGGGAGGAAACTCGATCAAGAGAATGGATGCGTCTGCACACTGATCTGCACAATGAAATCTGTAGCTATAGTTCGCCAGTCGTGCATGGCACTATTACGCTACGTCATCTCCGTTTACATCATAATACGTTGAGCAAAATAATTATTAGCTTATCGAAAATGGTGGCGCTATCACTATCGATGTCGAAATTGTCTATGGCATTTGTACATCAGTGGTCATCCGCCTGATTGCACAGGTTAAAGAATCAGAAAATTTGTTGTTTGCCTCAGAATTTCTTGCCAATATATGATCCATTTTGAGAGACATGCAATATAATCTTGTCTGCTGCTCGTAATTACCCCCCCCCCCCCCCCCCCAAAAGTCGTGAATGTTCAGTGCAGCTTGATTTCATATAGTGGATGAGCCAGACCATCTAAAGGAGCCTTATTGGTACACCTGGGGG
Organism: Ophioderma brevispina; assembly: GCA_023653785.1. Lineage (NCBI taxonomy): Eukaryota > Metazoa > Echinodermata > Ophiuroidea > Amphilepidida > Ophiodermatidae > Ophioderma > Ophioderma brevispina. The sequence goes on from JAMKCH010022003.1 coordinate 118,352, forward strand.
GGGGGGGCGAAGAGGCATTTATACTCAGGGCGACCTCATACTATGACATACATGAAAATGTATGATGACCATTCTGTAGGGGTAGCTTTAAGGAGCTAGGGGCTCGCAAAAAGATTATACAGGGGGGGGGGGTGGCAAAATTGAAAA
>JAMKCH010022004.1:0-30013 GCA_023653785.1 Ophioderma brevispina
CAATTTAGTTCCTATAATTTTGACGATCTCTCTCTCTCTCTATGTATATATATATATATAAAAATCTTCAAAGTATACACCAAGGAATAGAAGTCGTGACTCTGAGTATGAATATGTATACATCTGAATATATATATATATATATATATATATGTGTTGATAAGTATGTTGATATACAAGGTGATGATATTCTTGCAGATCAAAGGACAGACCATCTCGGAAGAAAATGAGATAGAAGGTAAGTTATGTGATAAAACCGTTGAGGCCAAATTTTGATTTCCTTATAGAAAAGAAAATAATGAAACTATCTGCATGATATTGCAATCATAGTAATATAACTCTCAAACGCACAAAAAAAAATCTCGACCCCAGAGGTCAAAGGACATGCGCTACACATGCCCACCACAAACAAGCGGTTAAGCCGTATTTGTGTGCAAATATAGGGCCCTCTAGTTCTTCTCCTTCTTCTAAAGACGTTTACAACGAACACCCATACTCAAGAAACCTAGCACCTTGAGCCCAAACCTGGTAGGCTTATAGCCCCTGATGTCTTTTGGGTATCTAGCTCACCTCGAGGTCAAAGGTCATGGGCTACAGGAGGCCAAATGTGAAAATACATGTATAATGACAACCTTAACTAAGGGCCATCCATAACACAAGAACCATAGCAGCTTCACAAGCCCAAACTTGTGGGCTTTTAAGCCCCCGATGTCCTTTTTGTGGCGATCACACACGCGATCCAGAGATCAAAGTTCAATAGATAGTAGGGGGCCGCCCATAAATCAGAACCAAAGCAGTCCTCAAGCCCAAACTGTGGGCTTTATAAGCCCTTGGGTTCCCTGATGTGTCATTTTGAGTCTCGTCGCTTTCATCAGAAGGTCAAAGTTCAAGGCTACGAGTTGCCAACGTTAAATGTAGGGCCACCCATAGCTCAGGATCCAGAGCAACCTCAGGCCCAAACTTGTGTGAGCTTATAAGCCCCTGAGCCCCTGATTTGCCTTTTGGGGTATTTTCTAACGCCTAGAGGACAAAGGTCACGGGCTACAGGGGCACATGCGGTCATATACCCATGTTGCTTAAACCAACGGGGGGCGCCTAGTTTTTTAAATTGTTTTCATTATACACTTCTTATGTGCCTAGAAAGTTCTCCTGTTGAACTGAATGGAATTTTAATTTGTGTTTTGCAATTACGTTCTCAACATGTGCATTTTGTTAAAATGCGAGTTAAAATCAGTGAAATGATGCTGGTCAATTTGTCAAAATTAAAATCTGTTTTTCATTTTAACAGATCGCATGCTTAAAAAAGCATCCTAACAATCGTATTTATAGCAAAAGTACACTTAAAGAACAAAAGGAGAGAGGTAAATTTTAATTTTTCAGTCATTGTTTAATATTTTCTACAAAAATCATTTATACAAAAGTTATTAATTTAAATAAAGTTTTGAATGGCTTGGCAGTCAGAAATTTATTTAAGCTTAGGCTGTGCTACACAGGACGCATGGGCAAGAAATGAATGCAGACTCATAAAAAATATGCTTACTAAAAGTTAAAAAAATAATACAGAAAAATAGTGTTACAAATCGTTTCACAAAGGGAAATGGGAACTTAGCAGACTAAATTTAAGTCACTCAGACACATAGGGCCTACTCATCTAAAATCTGTAATAGTAACCCCAAATCCGGGGGGGGGGGTACTCAATTTTCATTTTTTATAGGGCTGTGCGGCCCTTGCAAACTGAACAAAACTTGGCAAATTTGGACCTTTGAGAACTAAATTTAGTTAAAAATTAGGCCAAAGTAGTTAAAAATAAAAATGGGGTCTTGTGAACTAAAACATGCTCTAATGGGACCCTTGCAAACTGCCAGAGATGCCTGAAAAGGGGGTCTTAAGGGCCGCACGTACCCCGTACCATATTTTCAGGTCAGTGCCCCCAACCAAATTCCCCCCCTCCCCGGGCCCAAATTAGATTTTTTGACCAATCTGACCAGTCTTTAAAAAAAATCTGTTTTCATCTGATTTGAGTAGAGATAAAGGTGTCTAGTTCTACAGAAAATGCAGTGCAGGGTGGAAAACTTGAATTTTTTCAAAATGGTGTCCTGAACAGTGGCCGCCAAACGTAAAATTCATAAAAAAGGCATACATTATTTGTATATATATATATATATATATATATATATATATATATATATATATATATATATATATAATATATATATATATATATATATATTCCAAAACCAAGATTGCTGCCACATTTTTCATTGCATGTAACTGCAATAAATGTTCACAAGAGAGCATCATACGAAAAGTATCATAGGAATCAATTAGTGATATGCATCCCTATAAAAGGATGATGTATATTTCCATGTTCCAGTGGCATACAGTGAGGGGGGGGGCAAGTTGCCCAGACTGGGTTGAAAAAGCGGGACGATATGAACTAAAATATGCATATTCGTCCCTCTTCTTCAGGGAATTTCAATCAATTTCAGGCCAAATTTGGGAAAAATTAAAGTAAACTCGGAGATTTCCCGCAGGGCTCGATTTAGAGGGGTTTTACATGCACAAATGCATGTAACTTTGGCTCTGTGCATGCAGAATTTTCCCTGTGCATGTAAAATTTGTATTTTTCAGCCCAATTTGAGGAAAAATCGGGGGTTGTGCATGTAACTTATATTTTCTAAATCGACCCCTGATTTCCCGTGGTACGCGCATATTTCGTCAAGTTCAAACTGAATGGTAGCAAATCACCGGGAAGACTTACAAATTTTGCCCCCTCTGGCGAGACGACTTGGGAATTGTGCCCCTGTGGATCGACTGCCTCAATTCGACACTGTCATGTTCCAAACCAAGATGGTAGTGAGAAGAGTGAGTTACAGTGGCGTAAATTTCTTTTTGACATGGGGGGGGATGGGTTTGATGAAAATTTATGAATGAAACATGGTTTGCTGAAAAGATCCATTACTAGCACATGTGCGCACAAAGCGCGCTCAAAATTTTGCCATTTAGAAGCTAATATCGTTAAAAATGCCCGCGAAGCGCTCGGAAATTTACCATTTTTAAACTATTATGGTAAAATATGAGGTTATTTTTGGTAAAAAACACATGAACAGGCATCAACATTGGGGGGGATGATCGTATTGACCATCCCCCTTCATCAAAATATTGGGGGGGATATATCCCCCCATCCCCCCGGGATTTACGCCTATGGTGAGTTACACAATCTTCTGTTCAATCTGCTGTGTTTAAAAGTGACAGGAGGAGATAGATTTTTTTTCAGGATACAAATTCCTCTCAAATTGCACTGGATCGGTTGTAGACCACCTACCGAGAATGTTTTGAAGGTTTATTGAACAAACAAGTGCACAAGACGTATAACCCGCAACGTTGGTTGCTCTGAGTAAGTTTAATTTTCTCTGGTTGTTTGATTCAAATTACTATTTGAACTTTACCCAGATGAATGAGAGTTCACATGATCAACAGCCTTATAAATGAACAGAAGATTGATTAACTCTATCACCCCTTTACTGCCATCTTGATTTTGGAACATGCTAGCAGCATGTAAATAAAAATCTTACTTTATAGGAATGCCTATCACTACTTCCTGTGATACATGCCCATTTGTGAAAATTCAACTCAGTTATATCCAATTTTTCCAAGGATTTGGCAGCCATATTGGCAGCCATCTTGGTTTTGTGTGTGTGGTGTGATCAACATTTTGAAGGTCATTTCAAAGTCATGTGGGGTCATCCAACATCAAACTACAAATAGTTGTATGGTGATTTAACTTGGGTGTGTATATAGTCAACATTTTATACCAAAATTTTTCAAAGTCATCTGGGATAATCTGAGATCAAATCACAACAAATGGTTGTGTGGTCATGAAACTTGGTGTTTAGTAAACATTTGGAGATGAAAATTTTGAAAGTCATTTCAAGGTTATTTGCGGGTCATCCTAGGTTAAATCACTAAAATGGTTGTAGACAACCTGTAATCACGAAAGCAGAAGCTAGTGGTTTGAGAACTGCCTTGTACAAAGTTTTGTTGATGTGCTTAAGATGACAAGAACAGTCTCAAAGTACTCAAAGTCTCAGGCTGGTATTCTGAAAGGGAGTCTAACTTTAGTCCAGGGTTTAAACCAGGGTTAGTCCTACAAGAGGGGACCTTTTTTCCTTTCAAAATACTGTGAAAGTTAAATGTAACGGGTGAGAAATTTTCTCACCCGTTACAGCACACTTTTAGAGTATGTTGTAAGAAAAAAAGGTCCCCTCTTGTAGGACTAACCCTGGTTTAAACCCAGGTCTAAAGTTAGACTCCCTTTCAGAATACCAGCCTCAAAAAAAAAAAAAAAAAAAATCATATCGCAGTGTTGCCACTTCAATAATAATTAAACACAACGAAATGAAACAAAATATGTCATTCTGTAACTTTTTTTTCTAATTTTATTATTACTTTCATTAATCCATCAATATTACAGTGTCAGCAATAACAATTCGAGTCAACACAATGTTTTGGTCATCACTTTGACGTCACGAGTTGGGCGCTTTTGATCAATGAGAGTTCACATGATCAACAGCCTTATAAATGAACAGAAGATTGATTAACTCTATCACCCCTTTACTGCCATCTTGATTTTGGAACATGCTAGCAGCATGTAAATAAAAATCTTACTTTATAGGAATGCCTATCACTACTTCCTGTGATACATGCCCATTGTGAAAATTCAACTCAGTTATATCCAATTTTTCCAAGGATTTGGCAGCCATATTTGTCAGCCATCTTGGTTTTGTGTGTGTGGTGGTGATCAATCATTTTGAAGGTCATTTCAAAGTCATGTGGGGAGATCCAACATCAACCCCAAATAGTTGTATGGTGATTTAAAGGTGCTTGTTCCGATCGCCTCTGGGCCCCCCTGTTTAACCGGAAGTAGTATAAATTTGATATCAGATGCAAGGCGTAGTTTTTCATTATCGTCTGAAATTTCAGCTTCCAAATTCACTTCTTTGCAAAAATATAAACAAAAAACTTGTTTTAGTGGTTAACCATCAATATAGCACAGTAAAGTGATAGGGCCTTGCATGTGCATTATGCTTCATACAAAACCGCAAGATCGTTTCCCACGATACTTGATGGAAGGGTATGCAGGTGGCCAGTTCTCTCATATCACGTGGAGAACCGATACGCATAAACGGACACCCCACCTTTAACTTGGGTGTGTATATAGTCACCATTTTATTACGGCAAAATGTTTTCAAGTCTCTGGGATAATCGGAGCAATCAAATCACAACAAATGGTTGTGTGGTACATGAAAACTTGGTGTATTTAGTAAACATTGGTGGAGAGTGGAAAATTTGGAAAGTCATGGTGAAGGTTATTTGCGGGTCATCCTAGGTTAAATCACTAAAATGGTTTAGACCACCTGATCATCCACGAAAGTCAGGAAGCTATTTGTTTTGAGAACTCCTGGTACAAAGTTTTGTTGGATGTGCTTAAGATGACAAGAACAGTCTCAAAGTACTCAAAGTCTGTCAGGCTGTTATTTCTGACTCGGGAGTTTAACCTTTAATCCAAAGGGTATCGTCCACTGATAGAGAGACTGTGTACTGCTATTTCCTGAAATTGCAGAAATACGTGAACCACCGGTTAAATTCAGCGGCTAAGACTCCACCCTTTACAGCACACTTTTAGAGTTGTTGTAAAGAAAACAAGGTCCCCTCTTGTAGGACTAACCCTGGTTTAAACCCAGGTCGAAAGTTAGCCTCCCTTTCAAAATACAGCCTCACTGTTTCAATTTCCCGCACAGATTTGTCAAGGAATGCGTGAAAATCTTAGAGCCGACATTTAAACAATCTTTGCAAGAAGCAATGTGTACCCATGGAAACCGTGCAGATTTGGTAGATCTGGAGACAAGATATTTGTTCCGGTAACAATAGATATTGAAGTTCCTGGACCTAGACCAATAAAAGAACGTTTGAAGAGCTACTTAGAAATTTTCTGTGAAAACCAGCCAAATAAACGCTTTGCATTGATTAGGGTAGGCCCGGGCAAGGAAAACATTCCACTTATGTTGTTTCGAATTAGCTTTCGAGTGGGTTAAATCAGGTGTAATGATCTGAACACCGTAATGCTTCTGTTTATCTCACAATTGGATTAGTCAAATAAAAGAGCGTTTGAAGACGCATATGCTCTCGACACTGAAACTCAGTGCATAAATCCGGAAGGCTGGAGAGTCAATTCGTGAATTAGGTCAAATCGTTGTCATTGTATTTGACCCCTTTGGATGAAGCTGATTCTGACCTCTTTGAAGACTCTGATGACATTGGAAATCTAGTCAAAGGTTTATTCAACGGAAGATATGAGAGACTGTCGCATACTTGTCACGACAAGACCTTGGAGAACTGATATATACAGTCCATGTATTTTCAAACACTTGGACCTGCGAACTTTACAAAAATCAGGAAATCAAGAAGAATTACGTACATAAGTTCTTCAACCAAAACAAAGACGAATTATGACTATCCAATTGGGGAAAAAGATCTTGTAACAGTACATTGGGAAAATCCAGGCTTATGTGGATGCTTCACACCAACTGATGTGCTTGCTGATCTGTGGTTATTGGAGAGCACCAAAATGGAAGAGAGTTACCAGATAGAACGATGGCTTCCTATATGATCTGTGGTTACAATCATGTATGAAAGCATCACAAAATTTTGTCCTTGTAAACTGGAAAGGTGCGTTCTAAAATACCTTGGACTGGTGCATATTCTGAAAAGGAGTCTAAACTTTAGTCCACGGGATTAAACCAGGGTTAGTCCTACAATGGTGGACCTTTCCCTTTCATAATACTAGTGAAAGTTAATGTAAACGGAATGAGAAAATCCTCATGGATGGTTGGAATGGCACAATCCATGAGGGGATTTTCACCCATAACAGCACATATTTCTAGAGTATGGTGGAAAGGAGAAAAAAGGTCCACTATGTAGAAACCTGGTTTTTGTTACACCTGTCTGAAAGTTAGTCTCCCTTCAAAAATATATCATCAAGTTAGCCATAGTGCAGCCCCCCATGCCAAGCCCCCCAAGTAGGGTGAATGGCCTCTTCAAGCAGACCATCACATACTGTTTTGTTACAAAAAAATCGTTTGCAGAGAGACATTGCAATTTAAATCTTACCGCAAATTTTTCAGGGCTATACGGTTTAAAACAAAGCATAAAAGAAAACAATTAGATTTTATGTTTTGAAAAACCTTTTCAAAAGTCCATTAAACCATAAATGCAACTTAAACTTAAAAACACTATCAAGTTATTTATCTGAATTTGGTTACAAAGTAATAGGGACGTATTGTGAAATCATTCAAAAATGTACATTTCAAAATATGACGCATATTACTCCGTTTTTTTAATGTACGCAAAATAGATCACTATGTGAAAGCTGTTATGAAAGAACGATGAAGTCCATCAAAATAGAAAATGTGAAATTTTAATTTCGTATTTTATGTATTAGAAGCACACCGTTTTATTAAAAATGGGTAAATACATGGCGATTTCAGAAAATGTGGACAACATGTGAAAATACGGGATATACAGTACGATTTAGGGGCACTTAAATTTGCTGGGTTTGAGAAAACACAGCAAAGGTTTTGTTTGTGGCAATAGTATTCTTCGTTATTTTTTAATCTGAATTTAAATAGTGATGTTTGGAAATCAATTCTTGAAAACAGCAATACAATAAAATACATTAGAATTAAATAATAATGCTCATGAGGGCGAACATTTGCTGGGTTACTAAACAACAGCTATATGGGAGGTTTTGTTTGTGGCAAATTATTCTTCGTGATTTTTAATCTGAATTTAAATAGTTGAAAAAAATCTGAAAACAGCAATACAATAAAATACATTAGAATTGAAATAATATAGTTGCTGTGTTGTCAAAACACACAGAACAGAAAACAGCCCAAAACAATAAATCTACATTTAGAAGTGGAACTAATATAGTGCGTGTTGTCAAACATAGCAAGAACACAGCAATATAATAAAATAACATTAGAAATTGAAAATAATTAGTGCTGTGTTGTCAAACATAGCACAGAACACGGCAAAATAATAAAATACATTAGAATTGAATTAATATAGGCTGGTTGCAACACCGCACAGAACACAGCAATATAATAAAATTACATACGAGTGAAATAATCGTGCTGGTTTGTCAAACACAGCACAGAACACAGCAATATAATAAAACTACATAAGAAATGAATAAAAAGTGCTGTGTTTGTCACACATAGCACAGAACACAAGCAATATAATAAAAACATAGAATTGAAATAAATTATAGTGATGTGTTTGTCAAACAAGCAAGCAGAACACAGCAAAATAATAAAATACATAAGAATTGAAATAAATAGTGCTGTGTTTGTCAAAACACAGCTACAAGAACACATCGGCAATTATAATAAAAACATATAAGAAAGAAATAATATAGTGCGGTGTTTGTCAAACACAGCACAAGGAACTGACAGCACATATATAACTTACATAAGAAATGAACAAAATTTAGATACTGGGCGTGTGTTGTCAAAACAGCACAGACACAGCAAAACAATTTAAAATAATTAGAATGGAAAATCTAGTGCTGTGTTGTCAAACATAGCACAGACACAGCTAGATAAATAATAAAATACATACAAATGAAAGTACTATTCGTGATGTGTTTGTCAAACACAGCAAGAACACAGCAATATAATAAAATACATAAGAAATGAAATAATATAGTGCTGTGCTTGTCAAACACAGCAATATAATAAAATACATAAGAATGAAATAATTTTGTGCTGTTTTGTCAAAACACAGCACAGAATATCAAGATATAATAAAATACATAAAAGATATGAAATAGTAGATAGTGCTGTGTTTGTTCAAAACAGCAACAGAACACAGCAAAAACTAAAATACATAGAAAATTGAAATAATATAGTGCTGTGATTTGTAGACACAGCACAGAACACAGCAAATAATAAAATACATAAGAATTGAAAATAATGGTTTGTAGGTGAGTGCGTGTTTGTCAAACACAGCACAGAACACCAGCAATAAGAAAATAAATAAGAAATGAAATAATATAGTGCTGTGCTTGTCAAACACAGCACAAAAACCTCGCGCATATAATAAAAACATAAGAAATGAATATATAGTGCTGTGTTTGTCAAACACAGCACAGAACACCGCAAAACAATAAAATACTTATTGAATTGAATAATAGAGTGCGATGTTTGTAAAACATAGCACAGAAAACAGGCAGTATAATTAAAATTACATAAGAATGAAATAATTTCGTGCGGGTTTGTCAAAACCAGCACAGAAAAGCAATATATAAAAACAAAGAAATGAAAAATATGAGTGCTGTGTTGTCCAAAAAATAGCACAGTGAAACACAGCAAGATACTAAAATACATTAGAATTGTGATATGAAGATATAAACAAAAAAAATTATAGTGCGTGTTGTTCCAAACACAGCACAGAACACAGCAAATATAAAATACAAAGAATTGAAATAATTATCGTGCTGGTTGTCAATACACAGCACAGAACACAGCAATATATAAATACATAAGAAATGAAATAATATAGTGTGTGTTGTCAAACATACAACAGAACACAGCAATATAAGAAAATACATAAGAAATGAAATAATATAGTGCTTTTTGGCCAAAACACAGTCACAGAAACACAGCCAAAACAATTAAAATACATTAGAATTGAATTAATATAGTGCGGTGTTTTGGCAACAAAAGCACAGAACACAAGCAGTATAATAAAATACATAAGATTGGAAATAATTTTCGTCTGTGTTTGTCAAAACTACAGCACAGGACACATGCCAATATATATTAAAATACGAAGAAATGAATAAATAGTGCGTGTTTGTCAAAAACAGCCAATATAATAAAATACATAAGAATTGAAATAATTTTGTGCTGGTTGTCAAAACACGCACAGAACACAGCAAATAAAAATTACAATAAGAGATATGAAATAATATAGTGCGGTGTTTGTCAAAAACACAGACACAGAACACAGCAAAATAGTAAAATACTAAAATTAAATACTATAGGGCTGTGGTTGTCAAAACACAGCACAGAACACAGCAAATACATAAGAATACATAGAATTGAAATAATATCGTGCTGGTTTGTTCAAACACAGCAAGAAACAGCAATCTATATAAAATAATAAGAAATGAAATAATTATAGTGCTGGTTTGTCAAACACAGAACAAAACACAGGCAATATAATAAGACTTACATAAGAAATGAAATAATATAGTGCGGTGTTTGTAATAACACAGCCAGAACACAGCAAAACTATTAAAAGAATTAGAATTGAATTATATAGGCGGTTGTTTGTCAAACATAGCACAGAACACAGCAGTATAAGAAAATACATAAGAATTGAAATAATTTCGTGCTGGTTTGCAAACACAGCCACAGAACCAGCATATAAAAATACATAAGAAATGAAATAATATGTCGTGCTGTGTTTGTCAAACACAGCAATATAAGAAAAATCATAAGAATGAAAAAATTGTTGGTGCTGTGGGTTGATCGAAAACACAGCACAGAACACACAATTTATTAATAAAAACATAAGATATGAAATAATATAGGGCGTGTTGTCAAACACAGCACAGAACACAGCAAAAACAATAGAAAATACAAATTAGAATTGAAATAATATAGTGCTGTGCTTGTCAAACACACAGCACAGAAACAGCAAATAATAAAATACATAAGAATTGAAATAAGAAGTGCTGTGTTTGTCAAACACAGCACAGAACACAGCAAGATAATAAATACATAAGAAATGAAATAAATAGTGCTTGTGTTTTCAAACACAGCACAGAACACAGCAAAATACAATTTAAAATCCATTAGAATTGATAATATAGTGCTGTGTTGTCCAAACATCGCACAGACACAGCAATATTTATAAAAATACATAAGAATTGAATAATATAGTTGCTGTGTTGGTCAAACATAGCACAGAACACAGCAAATACTAAACTAAATTAGGAATTGAAAAATATATGTGCGTTGTTTGTCCAAAACATAAGCACAAGAACACAGACCAATATACTAAAATACATAGAATGACATAATATAGTGCTGTTTGTCAAACACAGCACAAGAACACCAGCAAAACAATCAAATAATTAGAAATTGAAATAATATAGTGATGTGTGTGTCAAAACGCAATAGTAAAAAAATACATAAGAATTGAAATAATTTTGTGCTGTGTTTGTTCAAACACAGCACCAGAACACAGCAATTAATAAAATACATAAGATATGAGAAGATAATATAGTGCGTGGGTTGTCAAAACACAGCACAGAACAAAGCAAACAATAAAATACATTAGAATTGAAATAATTATAGTGCTGTGTTTGTCAAACATAGCAAAACACAGCACTATAATAAAATACTTAAGAATTGAAATAATATAGCTGTGTTTGTCAAACACAGCACAGCACACAGGCAAAACAATAAAAACATTAGAATTAAAATAATATAGTGCTGGTTGGGTCAAACACAGCTATAAATAAAATACAAAGAATTGAAATAATTTTGTGCTGTGTTTGTCAAACAGCACAGAACATCGCAATATAATTAAAATAACATAAAGTATTGAAATAATATTAGTGCTGTGTATGGTCAAACACAGCACGAACACAGCAAAACAATAATACATTTAGAATGAAAAATATAGTGTGTGTTTGTCCAACAAGCACAGAAACCAGAATATAATAAAAGACATAAGAATTGAAATAATATAGTGCTGTGTTGCAAACATTAGCACAGAACAAAGCAATAGTAAAAATAAAATAAAATACATTAGAAGTGAAATCATAGATAGGGCTGTGTTTGTCAAACATATTGACTCTGATCCGAAACAATTAAAAAACCAAAAAGTCCGTATTTGGGATTTTTGGTATGTGCTAACCTGCAAGTGGTTGGCTTGCTAATCCGTGTATTAAAGACAAGCAGTACTTTTTATCTGATTCTGTAACTTCTATGATAAGTGGTATCAAAAATCGAATTGAGATCAAAAAGGCATTTCCCTAATGAATAAGCATAATACTGTGCACCATGCATGGCCTGCACCGCTTGTCCTCAAACACAAACACTAGTGCAGAGATCTTTGTTATTATGTAATAGTTTTTTCACTTATATTTGGTGTGTTTAGTCCTACATTAAGTAAGTATGTTAATGACTTATTTACATTACTTACTAGATTAAAGTAATAACAGTGCATTCTCAGGTTTTTTATTCTCTTCCATTATCGCTGCTCTATCCCTTGTAAAAAGGCGAAGTCAAACAACCTTTATAGGAAAAAAGTTTTAGAATGCGTTTATTTGTTTAGGGGCAAAATCTTTCTCCGAAAGTGAAAAATAACCGTTTCAAAGACAAAAAAACATGAATTCATTTCGTTTATAGTAATGGACTATTTTTATTTTGCTTATTGTTACATTATGATGAGCTCCGGCATGCATCCCAGAGTGTAAATGAGTTCACCTATATCGTTTTTGTCATTCTACACTGTAAAATGATTAGATGTATTGGCTATATCCCCTCTTCAACATGAATATACACAGAGAAAACTATGGGTCAAAAAAGTTTTAAACAGTTGTTAAAAAGCTTTAAACAGTGTTTAACGGGTTCTGGTGTTCAGTTCACCCGGTAACAACTTGTTTAAACTTTTAAACAACTGTGTTTTAAACGTTTTAACAGTGTTTTCTCGTGTAGACTTCAAGAAAAAAAAACCACCATAAATACAAAGCTGTCTTCCATCAAGTTCTTATCGAGTTAAAAATTGGCTTTTTTAATCCCGCTTCAAATACACCTCTTATATAGCCGGTGGGATTTTGAGGATTTCAACTTTTCATGGGGGACAGATGACGCGTCCTCCTTCGCTTCCGTCAAAAATTTCTCATCCCCTGAGTTTCCCTGCTTTTATGATATATTGATCCATTTAAAAAGTTTATGTTATCCATCCTCTTCATGCTAGTCCTGTCGAAAATGTCATACCCTCTCTCGTACCCGTTGTTCTGTCATATGCCCCGTATAGCCTTCAACCCCTCCATTCCCCCCTGGGCCGTAAAATAAACGAAAACCTCCCTTACGAAAAGAGGTGCATGCAGGGCTGTATTAGCGTCTTCTGGCTAACAAGACACTGACATCAGTCTCAAGGACAATGTTAGTTCTCAAAAACGGGTTTGCAAGCGTTTGTCTATTGATACCAGTGTTATGAAAGTTCTTTTTCTTTCCCTTTTTAGCTCCCCTGCCTTTTCCTGTTTCATTGATTCTCACAGTTTCGTCCTGTCTCGCTTGTTTCTGCCTTTAGCTCTTATCCACTCTCAGGGAGTGGGCGTCACCACTCAAAATCATCGCGTACAACCTCGATTGAATCGAGCATGAGAGTGTAGCGATGTGCGTGGTCTTAAGAGTGCTGCGTGGCGCTATGTAAACGGTTCGAAAATAAACAAGCCAGATTCTCATGCCGCACTGCGTGCCAAAACCGCAAAGCAAGGGCCCTTCTAGCGCCTTCGGGGCTATAAAATTTCTGTGATCAACCTTCCCGTTCTGCTGCCCTCTGGCGTTGGAAAAGTTTACTGGTCAAGATGTCTGCGTCCCAGGTCAGAGGCTAGCTGTCGGAAAGGGTTGTGGAAATACAGTTTTTCTACCGTCTTAGTTTAGCGTTGATATTTACCTAGAAGATGTGAAGAAGGTAAGAGGTAAGAAGTACATAATAAACCTAATCGTTATATGAGAGAAAGTTGTCATAGATCTAGATTTTGGTGTTATAGTTTTATAAGATATCGGGCCGTGTTACGGAAAGAGGCAACCTGTATCCGATTGGGTGTGACTCCTAGAATTTATAGCCTTCTGTTAGCGGAGCCTACAGTTCTACGTAGCAAAAACTGTGTCATGCTATTAAATGTAGAACTTTAGTTCAAGATGCAGTCCCAGGAGATATATAGTACACGGGAGTGTGAAAAAAACTAAGGCTTGCATTTTAGATGATGGGACCGTAGAAATAGTATTTTCTTAGCCTCGTCTAGAAAATGTACATGTGCATGAAGCCTGGCCTACATGTGAGCAAGACCTGCGAACGTCACGGCAACATATAGGAGGGCGATGTGCTTATATATGAAATGTACCAGGCGGTGTAGGACTTGGCCCAGATTGATAGATTAAGGAAATTTAATGTACGATGGGACTTTCATCACGCACACAAATAGAATAAATATGACAGATCGAGATTTATTGATAGTAGAAAGTAGTAGAGAGGAAGAGTGGAAGGATAAGTTTATCCAAAAACATCTTCAAGCCACCCAAGTACAAGGGCTAAAGCTGCGCAAAGAAAGCAAGACTTGTGCTCAATAAGAGAGGGCTTGAAAAGAAAACAAGAACTTGATGAAAGGGAGTTAAAATTGCGTCCAGAGAGAGAGTGGATGATTGATAGACACACAGAATTGCAAGTTCAAGAAGCAGAATTGGCTTTATGAAAGGAATATGAACATTAAAAGAGATGGTCAATTCCTGCAATACGAGGAATGGTTAGAGTACACAATGTCACACCACCATGTAGTACAGATCACGCCGCTCCGATTGCTCCTTATACACCTAGACTGCAGCTTCAAGACACAGTAATAGAAGACCGAGTAAACCAGAAACAGTGTCAACATTATTGCCAAGGGCTCTAGCACCAATAGAGAAAAGGGAAAAAACACATTAGAACTAGATCAATTCAATTGGGAACCAACAGAACCAGTAGTAGCAAAGGAAAAACAACATAGAACCCCAACGGCCATAGTTTGTCTGGTGACAAGCAGAAGCTGACAACGATAAAGAAAAACAGATAAGGAAAACAGAGGTAAAAACAAGAACCCTTAGAAACCAGGAAGCGGTGGAACTGTCATAAAAGAATACAAAAAAATCAGATTTATGCATCCAAACCAGTTTAGAATAAACGTTGTAAAGAGAAAATCGACCATAGAACCACAAAAACCACATGTTATCTGGTGCCACAGAAGTTGACACATGATAAGAAGACACAAAAGGAATCACCCAATTTGAGCCAAGTCATGATGCAATTTAAAGCCAACTGCTCAGATTTTCCAACCAGCACAGCTACAGCATTCGGATGTAAGCATGCAGAAACACGTCCTGAGAAGGTAAATACTGAGATGAAAGGAGGATAGAACAACATCCTATAGCACAACAACAGAAGTCTATGCTGATTGAATTTGACAACAAGACACAGCACAGACACCTCAGAGGCATATGAATACAGAACAACCTGTGCATCAGGTGACAGAGCACCCGCAGATGCAAAAAAAACGCATCAAGCTTACCTCACAAGTAGTAACAAGTCAACAAGACAGACTGATCATACATCGCAACCAGTCACAGTTTTCAAACGAATAGTCAACAATCAACCACCATTACCACAACCTGCGAATGACTTGCAAGAACTTACAAATCGTTCATAAAAACACAACAGAGACGTGCATCATTTGCCAAGAACAAAAGATTATGATTCAGTGGGGATCCATTAAAGTATACAACCTTTATTAAGTCATTTGAATTTGGTGTGGAGGATAAGACAAGGATACCGAGATAATTGAATACTTATGTCAGTAGACACTGGAGGAGGCAAAGTCACTGTGAGCGTTGTTTACATTATTGTAAATGAAACTAAGAAAGGTATGCGAAGCAAAAACAAGGTTACTAAGCGGATCGGCATAGTCACAAAGTTTCCCAAGCGGTGTTAAAGAAGGCGCAGGAATGCGTTCCAGACGTAAAGAAAATCCAGACGGCCTTAAAACGAGTTTTCACTATCCTCACAGAGAGTCTCAACATGATGGACAGCATTGAAGCATTATTAAACGAGCTGAATCACAGCAGCAGCCTTCAGCTTCTTGTGAGAAAACTACCATTCAGACTGAGGAATCTATGGAGGGGAATGAAGTGGCCGAAATAGAGGACGAAGGAACCAAGACAGTGAAGTTCAAAGACCTTGTTTCATTTGTAAACCGCCATGCACAGATTGTTTCCAACCAGTATGTTTGGCAACACTAACCACAAATAAAGCAGATGCCCAACCACAACAGGTAATAGTACCAACAGGAAACAGTTTAGTACTAAGAGTACCAGTGGTCCAAACGGAAGAAGGGCATTTGCAAACAAAAACAAAGCAGTCACGACAACAAATAAGACATGTCTGTATTGTGGAAGCAACAGTAAACATGCGCTGATATAGAATGCCGAAACTTTGGAAAACAGACAAGTAAGACAAAAACAGAAGAATTCGTTTCAAGAAACAGTTTATGCTTTGGTGTCTCTTAACAGACACAACAAGGCGCAATGCCCTCACCTCAGATATGGCAAAGTGTGACACATGTGGAACGGACGCCATCCAATGCCTCATGATTGAAGACAGAAAACCATGGCGAAAGAATAAGCAGAAATAATAACTATACCAAATGTGAAGCAAAAGGGGGGAACAAAACCAAAGTGACACAGGCTGTGTGGGACTTGAATGGACACAGTTAAACAACCACTAATGGCTATTTATCCCGTCGAATAAAGAGCCAAGTGCAGTGATGAGTGTGTACAAGCGTATGCGCGTTCCTGGACTAGTGGTTGCCGGAGTGGGTTCATTGATCCTGAAAGATTGAGACGCTTTGAACATAAGCACCACACAGAGAAAGCTATTAATTAGTACATTGAACTCTAAAGAAACAGTGTAGACACTGAGTTGTGTTGGACAACCTACAAGTGGGTAGTGTGGAATTGTGAGAGCTTTATAGACCTACCTCAGAGTTACGTGAAAGATGGAATACCAGTCACACTCAAAGACATGCCGACACAAGATGGACCTGATTGAATGGACACATTTGAGTGAATATTCAAGTGCCAAGTTTCCGGTGCACGTAATGGGAATACCAAAGTTTCATTAATAATTGGAATGAATGGGCCCGAGGCTACTCTCCCCACTAAAGACATTCACTGGTGAACCAGAGGAGCTGCGACCATCTTAACCCCACTAGAAGGTAGGTATGGAATTTCTGAAAGGGCCAGAATTCGAGTGAGGTCATGGCACACTTTTGCAGGGTAGCCATGAAATCCAGACCAGTAGTGAGAACTTAGAAAATATGTTCAGGGCCTATGGGAACCATGATTTCACTGAGAAACTAAGTGATGAAAGAAAGATGTCAGTTTGAAGATAAGCGCTTCCTGAAGATAATGGAGAGAGGAATGGAACTGAACAATGACCACTACCAAGCCACACTGACCTTCAAAACTGAGGACAAGTATAGTAACAATGCCAAACAACCGTACGCAATCAGTAATGTTCGCAAAAACACCTTGAACGACGTTTTGAGTACGAATAGTAAGACCTTTCATGAGCAGATGAAGCAGTACACCGATTTTATGGAGAAGTGAGATGATGAAGGATATTTTTGTCAGAGAACGGTACCCGAGATGAGTGGATAGACAAACGACGAGCGAGTGTGGTACATCCCTCATCACGCTGTCCAGCACCCATATAAATCTCAGTCAGAGTAGTCTTCAACTGCCCAGGAGATTTGAAGGCGAAGTCTCTATAATTGAACAACACTCCAAGGGCCCGACAGACCAATTGTCTTAACGGTGTGTTGCTACGTTGGAGAAAGGAACAAGTGGCCATTATGGCCGATGTAGAGTCCATGTTTACCAAGTGAAGGGTAAACCAGAGATTGTGACATGCTACGTTACATTGGTGGAAAAATGGGGACACAGATCAAGAAATAACAGACTACCGCATGAAAGTGCATGTGTTGAGCTGACATCTCGCCACAGTGTTCCCAATATGCTGAGGAAATGCGCAGAGACCACCAAGACAAGTATGATCCCGAGGTTGTGAAGTCAGTCCACAACAACTTCTTATGTTGATGACTTTGTGAAGTCGCTGAAAGATGAAGAAGGTGTGAATGTGATGAAATAGCAGAGGGAACCAAGAATGCTTGCTGAAGGAGGGATTTAACCTAACCAAGTTCGTGAGAAACAGCAGAAAAGTCATAGGGTCGATATCTGTGAATGAGGCGTGCTAGAAGAAAGTGCAAGATATCAATCTGTGCTGTGAAAAGGATCTTCCTTACAGAAAGAACTCTAGGCTTTCTATGGAATGTTCAAACATGACCAAAATAGGGTTCACGGTTAAGAGGTGATCCCAAACCTGATTTAAACCTGACCTTATAATTTGATTTATAATATATTATATGCAGTGTCGAATACCCCACGGAAGAAAAGTAATAAAGCACAAGTCAAGTCAGAAGAATTCAATCTTCAGAATGAGTAACTCAATTTCACATGTGTCAAAAGTGGCAAGAGAACCATAATAGTGGACAACATAAATAGTAACCCCAAGATTGTTACTAAAGAAAGAGTAACAATTAGAAGTTACAATTAGCCGAAAAGTAACAATAAGAAGAAGTTACAAATTGAACAGACAGTAACAATGGGAGTTACGATTGAACAGAAGTAACAATAGAGTTACAGCCCTGCCGAAAAGAGCTACTGGTTGTCGTCCAAGGTATACTACGACCAAGCACAGCAAGAAAACACGGACATTACAAGGAACCCCGAGCCACTACAAGAAACAACTAGACCGCAGTTTAGACAACTGACCAGTGGTTGCGGTAACAGTTTTAGACAGACAGTGGAATGGTTTATTGTGTCTACAAGCTACCTATTGCATCATGACTTCGTAAGAAGATTGTGCTTCAAAAATGCTGACTAGAAATGATTTCTGCATTATAGCAGATAGAAAGCACACATGCCATCTAAGAAGCTTTAAAATGCTATTTATATCGTCAAAACTTGTTCAGAATGGTTTTGAATTAGTTTCAAGGGACCGATATGTTCTCACGCATATGCATAATGACACTTTGAGAAGATTGCTGAACCACATCAAAAGACTTTTGCACAGACTTTGGTGAACTCAAATGAACATATTGAGTCAACCCTATGTGGAAATTGATAACAATGTTGTAGTCAACTGGTTTGACCAGGCCGGATATGTTTTGCCCTATATTAAAACTACCATTAAAAAGATGCCTCTTTAATAATTTAGGGAGGATGGCTATCCCCTTTCCTTTACGCGGTCACAAGTCAGCAAGCGTACAACTTAGACAGTAGGGGACCATGTGTTGAAGCCATTGAAATATGGTGTTCCCTTGCTTAGGGAAGTGTTTCCCTCATTATGTAGGAGACAACATTCTTGTATGACACTATGTTGGTTAATGGCTCTTAGGTCAGAAATTGTGGATAAAATATTCAGTGGGCTTTGGTAAAGTTTCCGTTCAGTGCAAACTATTCACAGAATTCCAACTGGGGTCATACAGGCAGGTTGTGTTTAGTTATTAAAGGCAGAATGATAATGAAATGATATTGGTGGACAGTAGATTGCTACTCTACACAGAACTGATTTGAAATGTGAATCTACAAATGTTTATATTGCAAACAAGTGATAGCTTAAATTATCAAAACCAATAATACTGTAGTGTGACATCAGTGTCAAAGTGCTTATAGACAATATATAGTTGATAATTCTTTCACTACATTTAAAACACGTGGATTGCAATTTTGGATTATGAAACATGCAAGCACCACACTCATTACAGGTAGGGAGGATTGGTTTCACATCATAGGGAGACAACCTTATGTGGTACATGCATGGTTTAGGTTTTCAGTCTTTGCAAAACTAACAAATGTTCTCCCCAAGTTGATACTTGGGGAGGTGTTTTGTGCTAATTCGCTTTAGTGTCACTTAAATATGTTGTAGCATGTCTTGAAGGAATCACCAATGGGGTATGTCAATTTATTCATGTTTATTGGCAGTGAATTACATGGTGGTTCTTGAATCTTTCCCAGGCATTAATTACAGGATCATGATATCATGTTTTATTGGGCAAGTGTAACGTTTGGAAAGGCCTTTGCCGATAGCACGAGTTTTTGAATCCAAAAACTATCTTTTGGCATTTGCTGTTAAAGCTGCACAATACACTGTAATTTATCGAGTTATGCATCTGGGGATTGGGTGAGTGTCTAACAAAACAATGGCACTCAAGTGTGTTGCTGTCTTGCAATCTTTTAGGGTTTGCCTTTTGGTAATTAGCTATGAATGATAATGTGATTTCCATTTTGCTAGGTAGATCTTTTTGGACCAAAAGTTGTTGTATTATTCTTACAAATTAGGAAAGTTTCAGATAAGATTATAGTTGAGGTTAATTGTATGTCTGAAACATACCAATTAGGGGGCGGGATGTTACCGTCAAATTAGCCTTTTATAGATGCTGTTATCAACTTCCATGTCGTGCCCTCTTTGGCGGTTCGAAAAAGTTTATGGTCAAGGATTGTGTTTGCGCCCATGTCAGAGCGAGCGTCGGAACGGGTGTTGAACATACAGTTTTTCTACCGTTCGTGAGTTGATTGATTTGTAGCATGTCATAGTTAATGATGTATGAACTGGTTAATAGGTAGCAAGTACCCAAATAAACCTAAGTCGTTATATGAGAGAAACGATTGTCATAGAATCTAGACTTTGGTGTTGGTATAGATATCGTCGTGTTACGCGAAAATAAGCGGGCAACCTGTATCTGACTGTGTGGACTCCTAGAATTGTATAGCTTTTCATGTTAGCGGAGCCTACAAGCCCCTAAGACATGGCTTTTCAATGGCCTCGCCCCGGTAGGGGTAAGTAGCGATCCGGTGGCCAACTATCACGGCCTCTTGCAGCATTTAGTGACCCTGTTGTGCGGAACCAAGATGACTTGTTGTGTTTTCTCTTAAATCTTGCCCCGTTTCTTGCAATATTGGCACAATGGGGGATGCTACTATTAACCCTGACGTCGGTCCATCTCCTGGGAATGGAATGAAAAGGGGGAGGAGGGGAACAAGAAAAGGCGATGTCGTGCCCATATGAGTTTTGGTTGATGACGTCCAATCGCTACATCAAGGACTTAGTGCATTTTTTCAATTTTAACACAGGTGGAGCTTTGGTGAGATTTAGTTGTGCTGGGTAAGGTGCAATTAGTATTTTAGATATAATGGCATGGAGTCCATGAACCGTTTTAGAGAAAACGAGAGTTTTTTCAGAAAAAGAAAAACGGCCCTGGAGGGGCTCAAGACTATAAAGCATAGTTTAGTTTCATCATGGTTTAGTGACCCGCCGTGTGGTGCACCAAGATGAATGTTGTTTCTCTTACATTTGGACCCACTTCTTGCCTTTTTTGAACCATGGCATAATGCCAATCAGGCCTGGAACTGCTATCATGAAAGTCAACACAAGTTTTGCAGAACCGGGGAAGGAATGGGTCCGAGAGATTATATGACCCTAGCGGAATAGAGAAAGGGAGATCAAATAATCTAACCCGTATTTGCATAAAATGGAGAATCTAACATTTCCAAGGTCGGGGCTCTCAAAGGTGTATATAATATCTTGTTATTCATTTGCATTATCATGCGGATGTACAGTATAAGCCCTGTTAAAAAAAAGTGGTACAATCACAAAAAAACTGGTTTAAACATGAAATTTCAACATAAGTAATTCTACTTGGCATTATATTAAAGAACAAAGAATATGCTTCCACATGGATGTGTTGTTTGTTTATCTATTTGCTTTTGACCAATCCAGGATATAATCAATTTTAAGTGCGATACACCAAAATCGATTTTGTGACACTTTTATGCAGGAAGAGCTGTTGTTCGCCGCCGTATGGCCATGCCTTGAAGCTCCCAAGATTGCAACTTGACAAAAAAAAAAAAACAAAAGTTAAACAAGGAAGTCTGTAAGTTGTAGAGTCAACATAATCATTTCAGATGATAAATTATCTTTTTTTAATAAATCCTAAAACAATAACAAATAGTTATTGCACGTCAATGAATAGAGCTTTTAATTTATTTTACAATGCAGTTAACTGTTAAAAACTCATGACAGAAGGAATGTAAATGCGACCTCAAATAATACTCGCACATCTATAGCAAGTTTTAAATAACTACTGCACTATTTTGTTAAATTTTGAATTGTTAAAGTCAATAATAAATTTGAGTAGGAAGCAAAGTATTCAAGGTATCGTGGTAGGAATTGTCATTTTTATGATACTTCAAGACCATAAACTCTCTCCTCCAGGTGCTTGTACGCCCATGGTTCTCTTCTAACATGTCTAACAAAGAATAGTATGTCGAATGTTACTCATTTTATCTTTAAGCTCAGAAACTTAGTGATCATTAACTGAACATTATAGTAACTGTTTAAGAGTCTCTTTATGAAGTAACCATTTTAGAGAAGTTTCATATCTGTTTAATGTGAAGAAATTATGTTTAACTAATTCTTGCACGTTTCAGTCAAGCAGGATCAGTGGCACAACTTGATTTTTGTGTTCCCCAGTAAAAATGGATTATCTCTCGATAGAAACAAAGCAGGCAAATGAGATGAAACAAAAAATGCTGAAAGCCTGGTCTTTTCTCTTAAGTGATGACTGCAAAAAACTTATGTTGAGATATAATATTTGGACAACAAAAAATCAAGTTTTGGATGTACGAGTTTTAGACAGGCTGTATTAAAGTAAGAAAAAATAGGCAGTGTTATGGCAGAGATAGTTAAGAACGTTTTAAACTGACAAAATGTAGTGTATTCAGATAAAATTATGCGGGCATCAATTAAGTGATTTTTAAAAGTAATGGTGAAGAAGAAAATGTCCAAAATATTTGTTCGTCACAGAGTAAATGCCAAATAGGTATGTTATGTGTAGGTGAGTGTGTGCGTTTATTGTTAAATTACAGTGTTCCAGTTACATAATAAAGTTGCCTGTGTTTCAGTCTTCGTGTATTTGTGGTTGCGTGTTGTATAGGTGAGGGGTGTGATGCTGAATGGCGTTTCAAGTTTTCGAGCATAATGGGACACGGTTGGTGTTTTGTCACCGGCACCTACGAAAAGCTACTACGCAATTGGTTGGACTTGTCAAATGTGTGTGCATCTCAGGCTCTTCGGGTTGCCGAATTTTGCGCCTTTGGTTTTGCGCCCTTGACTTTGGTTTTGTCGGCGTCTCGTCGTCGTACGTATTTCCTAACGTCTGAATCTTATCTGCGTCCCAGCGGGGCGATTTGGGTTCTTATCGTTCGAATTCATCACTCTTTATGGTACCACGTCTGTGCCAGCGGCACAACGAAATCGGATTATGGTGAAATTTGCAATTGTTCGATTTAGAAATTGCATGTGCAGCGTTTCATCGGCACCATGACTGATCAATATAATCGGCGTTGATACCACGCAATCTCATGGAATTCCTCTGTTGTCGGGAGCACCGGAGAATCGGTCTATTTGGGGGGAAGCATACCCTATTATATGGCCAAATGTGCTAAAGTACATCCTGATGCCCCCCCACCCCCCCCCACCCCCCGGGTTGACACAAAGGCGGAGGTGTTAGGTGGGGCTGTTTCAGTGACGATGCAAGTATAATTAAAATGAGTGTATAGTTTCTATCATTACTACATATGACCTGGTTTGATATTCGACATAGGTTTTACTGCATAAGTGTTTGTTAACTTGCGAAGGTGCCCCCAATCAATAAAACAAACATGTTTCCAAGGATATTTGATTTAAACATTTGTGTAGAATCCCATGTGAAGTTTAAAACATGCAAAATAGTGGATGAGTTGCAGACTATCGTATTTTCGGATTTTCGCGCACTGCCAGGACAGTTTCCCTGAATTCCAATGGTATTTTGCATCACTTATGAAAGAAATGTTCATGTTTTTGAAAGTGTGCCCACAAATTTAAAACCTTTAAATTTAACTTTTTATTTTTTTTATGTTTTCAGTTTTTTTTAACGGGTTCTCGAAACGTCAAATTTCTGTAAAATTTGGGATTACAGCAAATAATTGTACAAAGAAAATCTAAATTTTACAACGGGTTGGAGGTGATGAAAGACAGTTGTTAAGACTTACTTGGGGCATACATAATCGATTATATTTTCAATCCCTAAGCACTGTTAGTGTTCTGTAATCCGATTTCTTGAATGATCGGGTACGTATTAGTTATCGACCAGATCAAAAAGGACATGTTATGGGGATACAGACATTGCACAGGTGGTTTGGTTGTGGGAACTGTCGCGCATTTTTACATTATTTGTAGCATGAATTATCTTACGATTGACAATGAATCACAGAGCGTTAGTAATTATAATTTTAAGGAATAGGAAAATTCTGTATCAAACTGGACAGGAAACATCATTACTGTAGAAAACCCCACCCTTTTTTCCATCCACAATGATCGCGTTGAGACGTGTGTGCAAGAAAACATTTTCTCCGAAATGCACAATTTTAAGCGCCACGTTTGCTCAAAGGTGATCATGTCAAACATTTTAAGGTGATTCTGAGGGTTCAAATTATGAAATAAATTACGAAAATGGAAAGACCGAATCCATGCGTTGTATTAAGAAAATATTAACATATTAAAGGTTAATATTCTATGTACTGTATGTATACTCTGTAACTATACAATCAGTTGTAGGTGAAAATGGTTGTCACCCGAAAATTGCGATTTAAGGACAAAATCGGCCACCAATTTCCACACTTATGTAGCGAAAACGTGGCGCTTGATACGGGGTTTTCAATTAAAAATCATAAATCTACATAAATTTTCCCTAGAAATGGACATTACCAATTATAAACATGGTTATTTTCTCCGTGATATGATTTTTCACACGTTGGCAGCAGAACCATATGTCAAAGGTTCTTTTGAAACCAGTCATAATCACGGTTCAAAATTCATTTTGCACCCACTACACAATCGGGTCTCCAAAATGGCAAGGAGGGCCGTGTCCGACCTCAATACGGCACGACACTCGCCGGGGCTTATCGTGTAGTTATATGCCAAAATAAGTGTTATGAGGGCAATTTAAAGCTTAATTGTGGGGGATGTTAGTTTTGGTACTTACGTCAACCATTAGCGTGGTTAATTCATTATGTTTAGGCCTACTGTATAAGGATGGACAAAGGACTACGGTTCTATCGTAGGGATTGTGACAAGAATATTTATAATGTAAACTATAGTCAGCATTTTTTTTGTGTGTTGCTGTATTGTATTTGGTATAAAAGTACTAACACAATTAAGACAACGCATAGACACATACATTTTTTTAGCACATAAACATTTGTCTTGCAAATTTTATTTTTTTTGTTAGACTTAACAGTAAATGGTCGATACATTTAACTCTTGAACTCATTAGGTGTCATGCACCACTTACAAATTTATTTTCATTTCTTTGATTTTTTTAGTGTTTCACATTGCGCTAATATGCATGCCCTGTTTGTCACATAATATACTTAGTTTGTACACTATTCAAAAAATTATGTTTTTGGAAAATGTAAAATAAATTCCGGTGAACTGACAACTCTAATACCAATGTATACACGTGGTACACTTTTCAGAAACATATGGGGATGGCACATCAAATGTAACTGTGACAGAGATTGGTGATCACTTCACATTGTTTACCAAACAGACTTTGACATGTGCTCCCAAATCTAAACCATGCTTTATATGATGCCACTTTTCATTTGAGAATGCTTCAGTTACCATTTTTGTTTTCAAGAGAAAAATATTTTGTCACCCGTTTGTAATTGCGAGATAACTCAATCCTCCTTTACTATTAAAACAAAAATTGACTTAGTGTGCCATTGTTCTGCGTTAGTGACGGTGCCAGAAATATCTGTCAATACAAAACTTGCCAATACATATTTCTTATTATATGCAAGGAAAGAGGAGGAAAATACAGGTTGTATAAAAAAAAATGTTTTGCAAATTGATTCTCATGACTTGCGCTATCTTTGGGCCATGATAGGAGGAGCGTGTATCACGGATACACGCCGGCACTGGAATCAGGCTTAGCTCAGTTGAAAAATCACTGACACCACCCCACAACCCAGTACTAATGATTGTGGACACGCTTTATAAAAAAGAAGAAGCCCTCATGTGATCCTCAACCGTAAAATTTTTTTTTTGGTCATCAGTAAGTTATTTAATATTTTGTGATCATGCAAATTTTTAAAAAATTCCTATCAACACATAGGCAAATATCGCAATTACGCAAGGTCATTGCCGTTTACTTGACCAATTGGAATCACATGTAAGGAGTGTTGTTTAGAAAATGTTCCGGTAAAATGTCAACATTGAAGTTGTAATATTTGAGAACGAAAAGGCCAATCTTAATGATTCAAAACGCCAAAATCTTTCGGTTTGCTGACGTTTCAATAAATATCAATTTGGATAATGATTTTCAAAAATTTGACATTTAAATGGTCGGTAATCTGTTTGGACTGTGTTCAATGCCATTGAATGATCAAAAAATTGGGTGCATTGCATTGTTACATCATTCTGTTTTTAATATTCAACAGAATTTTTTTTGAAAATTTGGAGCAGTACTAGAGTACAAGAAGCTAA
The DNA here is from genome assembly GCA_023653785.1 of Ophioderma brevispina. Taxonomy (NCBI): domain Eukaryota; kingdom Metazoa; phylum Echinodermata; class Ophiuroidea; order Amphilepidida; family Ophiodermatidae; genus Ophioderma; species Ophioderma brevispina. The sequence continues at coordinate 26,545 of JAMKCH010022004.1, forward strand.
TTGAACAGGCTTTCTGATGACAAACAAAAATTACGGTTGATTAATCACAAAGATGGCGCAACCGCAGTAATGGATAAGAATCATTGCCACAGTTCTTTGATACACATGTATTTATCATTGAACTTACTAATCGTTGTTTATTGAAGCCTTGTAGGGAGACAACCAAGATTCCTTCAGTGAATTTAATAAGTTGTTTGGTTTGTTGTGCAAACTTGAAAATATGGTTACCTGGCAATGAGAGTATGACACAGTAAAAGTGATTAAAGTAACAACCCTTCCTACCCAACCTATAAAAGTAACAGAAAATTGATGGTTGTGGTGAACCGCCAGTTATTTGATTCTTTATGAAATGCTTCTTTTGCTTAAAACAACATTGCTGATTTGAAAAAAAAGGTTTTATCAAGTTTATCGAACTTGAAATTTTTGCATTTCTCTCATCTGCTTTTCTATTGCCTTTAGGTATGAATTGTTACCATAATACACACACAAATGTAACACCTTCTTAAGTATATAAGAAATATAAAAAAATTATTCTATCTTTATTAAGAAGAAAGAATAATAATTCAGTACATCACCCACAGTCGGATGACTTAGGCTACACAATGGTGTTTCCGATGACAAGACAGGAGGTTAAACTAGGAATACTTTTGTAGGTTGACTACAGCACATATAACCTGAGAGTTGAAACCCTAATGACATAAATGTGGTTGTATTAAAAAGAAAGATGAGATACCTGAGACAAGTGACACAAACTATACAGAACATAATGAAAGTGTTTTCATCAGCTGACAATGAAACCTTCAAGTAGCCCCAGTAATTCGGTGAAAACATCGATGATGCATTTTAAAGGCTATAAAAAAAAAAAACACAAAAAAACACAAAAACCACACATACACCTAAGTCTATAGTTTTAAAAAGCCAGAGTAAACAATCTCCCAAGTAAACGTATTCCTGTTCTAAGGATGTTCTCAGTTGATTTCAATTAAATGACACTATTCAGCTTTAATATTAGCCAATCACCAGTCCATGTGATTGTCCAATACAGCCGTTCCATCGACCAACGCCTTGAAATACTAGTCAATACTGATACTCTGAATGGGTTTGTTAAAATTGGAATGAAAAATGTAAGTGCCCGCCTCATTGTACAACGTACCACACATTCATCGTCCTCGTCACCACTCGTGATATTACGGATAGAACGGTATGCTTGTCCAATCTTGTTTTCAGCTACGTACGGATTATTCTGGTATGATGGCTTTTGGTGCACGGGATTACTATAAACTATTACCTTACTGTCCCGTAATGGCAGATGTTACCCCCTTGACGTACAAGAATTGTTGCAAATCCAACCAAATTTGAACATATTTTAACAAGACGGTTTTGCTTACTTTAAAGTTGTATGAGAATACAGGGTGGCGTCACAGTCTTAATTGACAATACAGGCCATAGCAACGGAATTATGCATGCTGGCTATTGCTTGCTTGTAGGGACGCCCAGAAATCAGTATACAGTCAGAGTTTTCAACCGCCGATAGTATGACTTGCGATCAAACCTCTTGGCAAGGACAAGTAAACAGCCAGAACATGCAAACATTGATACTAAACATCGCATTGCACTAAAAAAATTGCTTCTGCTTTTAGTATATATATACCAAGGCAACAGTTGTTACACTTTATACTTTATATCAGGCAATACGACTGAATAGATATATCTAAGTTAATACCGGAGTTATACTCTTATACATCTGAGCATCAAACATTATTATATCAAATGCACGACATGGAAAAGTGTTTGTAGGAGCAGTCACTTACGACGATCCTTAAATCGAAGGGTATATGAGTCCTCTTGGCAGTGTATGTCAGGACGTTTTTGTGTCCAGGGATGGTTGGCTCTCAGAGTGATGTTTTTCGTCAACTTTGAGGCCACTTGAGGGCCAATGCAGCAGAAACGCCGTAACCTGGCAGAAGAATGGTCACTACGCAGCGGGAACGAGTCAGCACACACCATGCATGAGTGCGCATCTCGGCCGCCTCCCCAGAAACGATCACGCCTGGTGAGACATCCGCGGTGTCACAAGGGCCGGGCAGCTATACTGCATCAGGCATCCTTTGAGAATGCCCCAGGCTGTACAGCGGCCTTGGAAATACCATCGCACCAATCTACTGGGAATCCTCCACTTGCGTGGCATGGCCAGTTGCCTGAAGAAGATGGCCTACAGCAGGCAACGGTGGTTGCATTCGGTAGCCCAGCAGACGGCGCCCACAGGAGTATTACGTGATAATTTAGTAGTCTGACAACTACCGGAGAAGCTCCCCACACACACACACCATCCCGAACAAACACCGACAGATCTGGAGGAGAGGTGAAAAAACATAACATGTACTAACGCAGGAAAGGAACGTAGTGGAGCCAAAGCAAAACGTAACACACGGATTGCGGCGCGCCGATGCAGTGGTAAATGCAAAACGGGTGTGGGTCACATACGGAAAGCCGTGGTGCATAGCGAGCAAGTTTTATGTCCGTAGCGTAGAGTACCGGTGGGTGTGTATTCGCTCAAAACTAAAGATCATAAACTGAGTTCTCGAATAATCTGACGGACACACGCAAGCGAATCTCCAGAAATTGTGCCAACCAATACAGGAAAAATTAAATTAAGGAGAAGTATAGCGGCACTAGAAAAATACATTATTACGCAGCTACACTAGCAAGATAGTAAATGAATTTGATTTCGGCCGCAAGGCCATATTGTTGGTTGGCGATTAGGTTCTTGTGTTGTTAACCAAGGAAATAAGCAGGGAATCCCAATCAGCTCAAATATGCAAATTATGCCCAAATATGGCGGGATGACTTGCTGCCGAAAGTTGAATTCAATGTAAGTAACTGGTAACTAAGAGGCAATGAGTCTATGTCCAGTACAAGTGTTGAACAAGAGGCGCCAATTGTATACCTCGTTTCGCTGGCCCCTCTTTCACGGCATCGACCAGTGCATGTAACAAAGCTTACGTTCCGCGATATAAGTCTGGAAAATAACAGTAAAAGGCGTGGAACTAATATACCCAACGGTAGAGTTATATGCAACAAAATCCAGGTATGTATCTGTCGATAAGGGTCTATATTACCGCTAGTGTTGCAAAGACAAAAAAACTCAGTAAAGGGATCTGTGGGCAGCAGACGACAACAGTGACACATCGTGTGACATGGTTACCAAACGATGTGAGGACAAATCCCATGCGATGATCTGGGGGCCATGGACTATTCATTTATCTTAGAGGTGTTGTTAGGTCTTTTTTGTTATTCATTCATGCGAAAGGTATGCAAATGTTTCAGTTACATTCCATATCGAGGGGTAAGCAGTTCAGTGTGAGGATACCATGCTATTTTCTCTGCTTAATATCTTTTCCAAATAGAAGACGGTGATTCACTTCTGCATTGTTTCATATTCAACTTTTGGTTTAGATCATATGTGATT
>JAMKCH010022005.1:0-24555 GCA_023653785.1 Ophioderma brevispina
TTTTAAGGTGGCACGAGAGAGGGTGTGACATCTCTTGGAGATTTTGACGGATTTACTGCATGTTTCACAGCGTAGGGATGTCCATATCTTCGTGGTGGCCTTTTGAAATTTTCTTTTAAAGTTCTCTTTGAAGCTTAGGTACACCAATCATAGTAATCTTGGTTTTTGCAGTAACCAGAGGTTTTAAGTGTATGCCTCAATATTCTTTTTGATATTCTTAGCTACTTAAAAACATTTTTTGCATTGATGGTAATTTCTGATGTTAAGTAATTCGTAGTAACAGTAACTATTTTGCTAAACCAGACGTGGTGCAACCAATTTTTATGTCCTGAAATAAATGTCGGAGTCGATTGTACAATTGTACATGTGAAAGATAAAAAAAAGTATTTTACCTTATCTCTGGTTTTATATAATACAGTCTCTTTTGCTATACAAGGACATGGAAGATTACCACTATACCAGGCAAAAGGTTGTACCCTACTGGTTAAATAAATACCCATAACACCCTTTTAGCGTCTCAGGACTGTGTTGGCCATTGAAGTGATACATTCCTACACCCTGTCGCTGATTCATTCAATATTTAAGTCATTCATTTTATTTGAAATCAATTCCGAGCCCCCTGACAAAATATCCAAAACACATCTACTTAAAAGATTTTATGAAAGAATCCACTTACTTCCTGCATATTGCCTGTCACTCCTGTCCCAACTCCTCGCAAAGTTCGCTCTTTATTACAACTCTTCTGTGACATTTCTCCTGCTGTTTCAGATGTACTTGTCCTATTCATGGTGATCCAAAATATCATCTTTCCAGGATACATAACTTTTTACCCGTCCTCCCTCTTGACTTGTGTATTTTATAAAGAACAAGAGACATTTTAAAGGTGTCTTGTTCTATTTATGGTCTATTGTGTTCTGTACTCTATATTAGAGCCTGGCACTTGCACATATGCCCCTTCAAGTAAACAATGGGAACCAATAAGATAATTGACCGTATGTCCTCCTGACATCAATCCACATTTTTTTGGCGGGGGACCTAGCCTTTGGGCACCATGCCCACCATGCAAAGCATCATGTCTAGATGGCCGCCATTAGCACTCTCCAAGACACCCCTTGTAGGTAATCTTTTTTCATTCTTTCTACCAGGGTAAACCAGCTACCCTCCTCATCAGATTTCCTTAGAAAAACCAATGGGGGGTGAGGTGTTAGCGCCGACAACCTCATCCTTGGGACGGGTAGTACGGGTTATCAGTATACCAGTAGCAGGCCTCAAAGGCAACCTAACCCAACTAATATGATGGTTTTAACCATAATTACTGCGTTTTTTGTTTATATCTTGGGAATGAATGGAGTGAGGGCTCAAGTTTCAGAACGACAATGAGAAAAATACATCTGATATCAAAATTTTTTTGGGTACTACTTCCGGGTAAATCGTGGGTCCCAAGACAGTCAGAAACAACACCTTTAATCATACATTTATACAACCATCAGGAAATTGCTTCATGTCAGTTTGTCCCTAGCTCACTAACCTTAAACTCTCTGGTCATCAAAATATAAATAATTCACAAAGAAATTTTTATTTTTATTGAAAGTTTTAAGTTATTGCAATACAAGAATATGGCAATCCCCAAGTGAAATAACTTTTTTTAAATCCCTTGTTTGGAAAGAAGCACTCTGAAAAAAGTAGTCTTTAAACTTGTTTATTCTTCAGAAATGTGAATCATGTTTAAATTCTCTAATGCGCAATACAGAGTGGTGAAAAAAAAGTTGACACTTTTTTGTTTGCAAATCTCTGCAAAGTGGGTACACATCTCAAATAGTTTGGAGGGTCTTTTATTAACTACATATCTTGTGGGAAACCTGATGCAAATGGCATTGAAAACAAAGCTGAAATGACAAAATGGCCGCCATCTAGAGTCAAAACCCACTTTGCACACACTTAAGTCTTATGGCACTTTGTTGGCTCTCACGATTGTTAATCCAAGATTGATACGTCATTGAACAATGCACCCCCGTCATGGGCCTATGTATTTATAATCCACACAAAGGCACGAAATAGGCATCTCCATTATTTCAAGTTTCGCTATCAATTTAAAAATAAATGGCTGCACTATTTCTCTTTTCTTCTTTACCGATCCTTGTCCGAAACCCTGCAGAACATTGAAAATATACAAGTCGGATCAGTTTTGAAAGAAAAAATTGCATGTCTCTAATTTAAAATTCCCCCCACTTTAAATCAACTTAATTATTATTTAAATGGGTCATTCTCAAGTTCAGTTTCAACAAAAAAATAAAAACGATTGAGATATTCTCATTGATTTTCAAATGGTAAACCCTTCACACAAACTCGAAGGGTGGGTCATAGTTTGTTCGGTGAGTAGGCCTATAGTCAACTCAATGACTGTATTGATTACTGTGCGAGTTAATTCTTCCCATAGACTTACTTGTTGTGCACATCGATTTTTCACCATTCCTTACAAACGGGGCCGCCATTTTCTTATTTTGATACTTTGTTTTAACGCTTGTTTTCATCCAGGTTCTAACAAGCATATGGAGTTCATACATTATCTTAAAAATAGGTGATTGTTCCAGCCCACTTTTGGAGAAATTTGCAGACATAAAAGCGTAAACCTTTCTTTGGACCACCACACTCTGTAATATGCACTATGATGGGGAAATCAAGAGAAAAAAAAAATTAAGCAAAAGATGTTTCATCACAATATATGAATGATGTTGCACAAAACGCTGAAGTAATGAATGAATGTTTTAAACCCAAAGCTACAAAATGTGTTTTTCTGAAAACATCAATCCAAACATGATTGAGGTAGAGGCAGAGCCAAGACTTTTGGATAATATTTTTATGCACAATTTTGATTGTTTATACTACTTATTTTTTTTCCCTAGGTGAAAAAAAATAAATTTTTCTTTCTTACATTTTTAAATCTTCTCAGATCTTCTCCCCTTCTTAATGTACACTTGTAATGTAAGCGAAAATGCAAGGAAAAAATGTAAAGCAAAAAACGTTCTTGTTTTTTAAATCCTGATTTTTTGTTGGCTTAAAGGGGGATGGCCCGATTTAAGTATATAAAGGTTTTCATCTTGATAGAATGGCCTTCACCCACAACCCTATCTGTACAGTTTCACGCCGATATTTCAACCTTTTTGTTGTGAGAGCTAAAAACTGATTTTTTAATTCCGCATAGAGTACTGGTAAATTAATATTGGTCGAACCAAAAATGGGGCAACCATTTTCGCTTATAACATCCAAAAACCCAACATCCTTTAGCCTTAAGTTTCACCAGGTCAATGAGAAAAATAGTAGCTTTCATTCTGATACCAAAAGTTGACCACTTCCGGAATCTGCGGTTCTCTGGGGACGAGGCTATTAGCGCTCGGGCCATGGACCGTTTATTTTATATTATTTAAAAAAAACTAATAATTTTAATTTAATTTTAATTGTAAAGTCAAAACCCTTACCGCTGCAAATGATTACAATTACTCTCTGCATTAACATTTTCTATAGATACCACTATTATTGCTGCTTTGACTTGCTTGGGCAAAAAAAATAGTACTTACTACACTACATACGACCAATTTTTATGTACTAAATAATACTACCAAACTGGAAATTATACCAAATCAAATAAAATTAGTAACAATACTATAAATACAAATACAACATCCCCCAATAAACCCACCTCACCCGAACACATCCCTTTTTTGTAACATTATCCGTTCCAATGCTTTCCCTGTTGACACCGTGTCCAAAATGGATGCATAATTACCTAAATGCATATTTTGTATCCATCTTCTAAATCAGCATAATCATCTGTCTAGTCGCATAATCTGTGATGATTCAAAGCAGCGGGCAAAAGTGGTCTCAACAGAATGGTGTGTAGTGTCTGCTGCCCTCTGTTGTCTGAATGCAACATTGTTTTATCCAGAGGGTGCAGGTTGTGCTTGTTACTGGAACAACCACCACTGTGACTGTTTACCTTGAAATAATAACATACTGATGCACCTTGCCATAGTTTTAACAACATAGTTTTCTGAGTTCCAAAGGAATGGCCATCCCCAACACATGTTAATTCCAAAATCCATTTTAATCCAACGTCCCTTTTTAATGCAAGTTGTAATTGCAGTGTATTACAATAGCCATCAGAATGCTGTGAAACTAACCTCCAGTAACCATAAACAACCAAGTAGCATCAATACTTTGTAAAGGATGAGAAAAATACAAGGTTTCTAGTTACCAAATCTCCAGTTTGATGGAATTGAAGATCGACAAGGCTGTTGGATGGGATTTGTCTTTAAAAAGAAGTGGTTATGAATGGGGTCAAAGGTCAATTGAGGCCAGCAAAGGCAATGAGGTCACCAACATGTGAAACACTACCCAAGGACCATTGTATCCAAGTGTCTTGAAAATGTGCAGATGTGGAAACAGTGGGCTGTATGTTTAGGGTTAATACAGACACACTAACCAGTACGCAATCCCTGTGTGCCACTTGCTTCGCTGATGACAACAAAAACCTCAGTAACTTTGTATTGTATGTGGATTTTACCAAATTCCTTAGTCGAAGTTCCGTCAGAGATTGGTCATCAACCGAAGGCACATATGGCACGAAATCGCTGGCGGCCAGTGACACTGCCCAGGGTAATATCCCCGGTCATGGGGTGAGGTCCCAAAGGAACACCGGTTCGAGACCAACCCAAATTTCTGACTTTTCTCTTTCCCCCTTTCCTTCTTCCTTCACTCCCTCCTGGAATGAAAAAGATGGGGCGGTTAGGGTTGGAAAACAGGAGACGAATAAGATTTTTCCCTTCCCAAACGATTTTAATCACAGAAACTTTGCTAACATTTTTATGAAAATTAAAACTACACCCAAATAATACCAGAGCATGACTTCATGCATGTTATATCTTGAGTGCCATATTTGTTACAGACCCCCACAGTTCAAAGTTCAATAACATGCGATGCCACTGAACAACCTGTTCCTGAGGATGAGGTTGTATACCTCTATACTGACTGACTGAAGGCTCCCCTGCATACTCTTGCAGTTGGGAATCCTGCAATTGGTGTGATGAAAGATCATTTCACTCAGCTTGTACCGTCATGCTTGCGTTCATCTTGGGCATACACAAAATACCTTTTCCTTCCTGCCCTTTGAGCACAGAATGTTGTTTCTTTTCATTTTACTCGGTGAACACGTTCCTTTCTTTCTTTCGTCACCAATTTTTTGACAGCTCATACATATTTTTTAATACTAAGCCACATGTGGGTTTGTATAGGTACCACAGGAAGCAGGCAGGAAGGGCGCAGGGTCTCTCCCCACAATTTTCAAGGTAGCTTTCGACTGATAAATTTAGAAGAAGAAAAAAGAAAAGCTAATTATCTGCCAAAATTGTTTTTGACAAGCCTTGGCTGTGCCGTTATCTCCGTTCTGAGTATGACACATAAAATTACTAATTTTGCAGAATTTAGACATTTCTGTTTTACTCATTGTACTTGTAGGGTTAAAATTTATGATTTACATAAAATTTTAATTAATCAAGTTCAATGAGTGAATTGAAAAATAGGTCAATTTTGTGATGAGAATTTAACCAAGTTTCAATTCCTGCATGTTATAACCATTGACTGCTTGCTCCAACTTGGTTTCGAAAGTGTGCATATTAAAGCCATCATAGTCATTTTCTTCGGGATAGAAACAAACAATGCCCTCAATTTTGGCCAAAGTTGAGATATTTTTTTGCATTATGTTTAATTAGAATCATTGTATTCAAGTGTAATGCTGGAATAAAGCATTTTTCAAATTGGCCAATGTTTTAAAATGTTAGGATACCAACATTGTTGATGTCATGAAATAGTCCAAAATGGTAACTTTGAAGAAAAAAAAAATACATCGCAGTCTCCATACGACGAGTGTCGTCTGCCATCGCGGTTGTGAATGGGGGAAAGGTCACATGAGGTCACCAAGGTCCAAAGGAGGTCACCAACATGCCACCCCACCCCACCCCCTCCTTTCCACCAGCTTACATCATCGTATAGCCCTTGTGGAACTCATACAGCATGCACTATATTAAGGGTTTTACATTTTGACGGCTCCACCAAAGGTCACATGAGGTCACCAAGGTCAGGTCAATATATTAAGGGTTACATTTTGGACCCAGACACCACACACACACCACAGATCACAGACACACAGACATAAGACCAGAGTAATCCCTATGTGCCTTCTGCAATTCTTGCAGACACAAAAAAACATTACGGCTTATATATTTGGTGATATGTTACAAGAAGGATGCAATGGGTATTTTAAATTTTGGGGAAAATGACCGATTGCAACTTTAAAGAACCCTAGAAATTAACAAAAGTTAAAATGATTGCAGCACACTGTAACTAGGCCCATGCTATCTGTAAAGAAATTCATTAGGCTCGTGCATAACTTTTTTTGTACTATGAAATATTAATATAACCCAACGCTTTACTTGTATCAGTAAATGATATATAATGGACAATCACAACAGTCCCAGATATTAGTAACCAATAAAAACTCTAACAACAGTGTACTTAATAATTCATGAATATTCTTTTGTATTTAAAATTTTATAACAGTGACCAGTAGGTCAAAAGTTCAATTGACCTCACAGCACTCCATTCAAATCAACAATCTTCAACGTTTTATGACCTTGCTCTTAATCCCTTTTCAATAGGAGTTAATTGGGTGTTGAATGGCATGGTGAATAATCAATACTAACAGCCATGCGGTAAATGTTAGTGTGAACTTTACAGACTAAAATTTATACACAACTATAACCTAAAGTCGACAGTGTACAGAAAAAGTCGACATATAAGAGTGGTACTATCAGAAAGATGAAATTTTGAAGTTTTATATGGAAGGATTTTCATGGAAAACGGGAGACTAACAACTTCAGAAGAATATTGGGGTCATTGAGGTCAGAGCAATGAGACAAAGCAATCAGTGGAGGTGTGCTCTGTTGCAAATGCTGAGTGGCTAAATTTGTGTGCAGAATGATTTGTTATTGAAAGTTCAGTGTGTGCAGTTATTTAAAAAAAGATCAGAATTACCAAACCATGCAAGGCTACTTTCTAGGGGTCCAATCATTAAAACCCCAAGTATAACGAATACTACAGGAAATGAGAAGAGAAAATTAACCAAGTCCATTGATGCGAAAAAAATTGCATCAATCAACGAAACACACATACAGGCAAGAATGCATGGCCAGGCTCGTAGATGTGGCGTGCCATAGGTGGTCGAGGGAGCGGTGCGCAGGAGCCCCCGAGTTCGAATCCCCTCCGAACCGCCAAACCATACTCTTGTTTTCTCTCTTTATTCCTTTCCTTCTCTGCATGAATTAATAGGTTAAGAAAGGCCTCAACATGAAAAATGGTGTGATTCTACATGATACCATTTTCACTCCTCTGCAATTAGGCCAGTTCAGGTGAAAATAAGTTGTCTGCATCCGTGGGTTTAAAATGTAGGGTGTGGTGAAAGAGAGACTCTTAGCAACCAGAGCACTTCGAATTTTGAAATCGGACATTCCGTTGCAAACTTATTAAAATTTTTGTACTCGTACATAACACTCATTTGGAGAACAAGTGTCAAAGTCAAGTCTTTATGTTCTTTATTTTGCACATGGCACCATGGTAGTGTCCCCTTTCAACACAACAATTGTACAGACTAAACGATAAAAGGGTATACACTTGATTTTTTTTAGGTTATGTTCTGATATATGTACCTACAGATTACATAACATTACACGTATTTATCTCTCCATTTACCAACTAATTTTGAAATAATTTTTTGAGGAAAAATGTTTTAAATTTGGGTTTTTCAATGAAAAGGAAAATAACCTTTCTTAATATAGATGTCTTAAGAACAAGCTTACACTCGATCATTCTGCAACTTGCAGGAGTTTCTCTTAATACACTCATATACAGAATTTTGGCCGCAACAAGTCTATTCGATAGCCCTTACTTTTACCCTAATTACATATTTTGACCAAAAATGAGCAAAATTTGCTTTTTTTTTTAAATCACCATGCAAACAATCTGAAAATTTCAGGAAATTATTCTATGAGCATAACAAACATATATGAACCAAATGAGCCTAATTAATGCTCTTAAAAAATTGGCCTAATCAACAATTATGTTATTAACCAAAAATGTGCACAAATTTAAGAGTTTTGTTATTTTCTTGCATTTTGTGAGAAGTTTACAAGCTAATCAGGTCTGAAATTTATGGTTCCCTTCACACCTTTTACCAACCAACTAATGAAGAAGTGAGTTGTATGCATATTAATGTCCTAATTTGCATATTGTTGCAAAAAATGAGCATATTTGAGATTTTTTATTAATTTTGCATTTTTAGGAGTTTTACATACAAGCTATCAATCTACTTTTCTGCGTTCTTCTTCCACCTGTATACCCCAACTTTGTTACAGAATGAGTTGAAAATTTATTTTTCATACCTAATTTACATATTGTTTATCAAACTGCAGAAAATGCATATAAGGCTGTTTAGCCCCCCTCCATTTTTCCAAGCATCTTGGTCCCCCAAAGAGATTCCATATTTTTTTAACGATGTGGCCACTCTCACCCAAATTCCCCTATTTTTTGGAGAATTTTGAAAACTGACACCAAAATCCCCTACTTTTGCAAATTTCGACCTTTTTTATAATTAGCATATTTTCGTCCAAATAACACATATTTATGGGCCACCCCCCCCCCCCCCCCCATTTGGCTGTCTTCTCACCCAAAGACTCTATTTTTCCATGTTACCGAATGCCTCTTGGTTTGAAATCGCTAGCCTTAAACCCCTATGAATTTCATGTTGGAGGACCCCCTCCCCCCCAAAGACCTTATTTTTCCATGTTACCGAATGCCTCGGGTTTGAAATCGCTAGACCTACACCCCTATGAATTTCATGTTGGAGTGACCCATCCCCCCCCAAAAACCTCTATTTTTCCATGGTACCGAATGCCTCTGGGTTTGAAATCGCTAGCTTAAAACCCTATGAATTTCATGTTGGAGTGACCCCCCCCCCCCCCCCCCGTGAAAATTAAATAAGGGCAGGGTATTATTTGCGCAGGGGGAATGGAGGAATATAGGGAATGCGAAGCGAAGCGAGAGAGTGACATAAAATTTTTCATCAGAAGCGAGGAGGAAAAATGAGCTTTCAACTTTCTATACGGAAGCAGAGGAGGGCATGCGACCTTTCTCGCCGAAAAAAAGTCATCCTCCATTTCTCCTGGTGTAAATAATGCATGCCCCCTCCCTAATGTAATTAATAAGCATATCATTCAAGAAGCAATGAGGACATGCAAAGGACAGAACAGTTAAGGTCTAATCAAACAAGTTTAAAATTTCAGCAGACTTATATGGACAATGTTGCATTGGTTTTATAAATGCTTTATCCTACATCGAAGCCCATTACCTCAGCTACGAAAGCGGCCTTTCTTCCCCACAATACCGGCACAATCGGATGATTTAATGTCACATAGGCATGTATTACATAATTAATATTATTGAGATAACAAACTACATATTGCATCGTTACATCACCAACGTCCACACGCCGCCACGTGGCCACGTGAGCGCCAAATGCCGCAATAGTGTTGCCATTTCAAACATCAAGTTTGGCGTACAAGCTGGTTCTTGGTGGCACTTTACGACTACTAATATTAGTCTTCTTTTCCGAGCGCTGTTAGTGATCAAATTGTTGTAAAAAAATACATAAATTCTTTGATCAATATGTAATATAGCATTCTTGTTGATTTTTTGGAAATATTTTCGGTGTGGAGGCAAAAAAAATCGCGAATTTTTCAAAAATCCATAGCTCAGCAACCGCCCTCTGATTAACAATCAACAAACACCCAGCTTTTTGGTTTTGCTTATCAGAACTTTTCAAAACTCATACTCTGAAGCCGTAACCAGTCCAACGCTCGGATTTAACATTTAGTCATTCACCGTTAGTTCAACTTAAATGCTTAAAACTCATCAAATGTGGTGCCAAGCGGCGTGGTCTATGTTTACTATGCGTCAATGGGGCATTGAAAAGTGCTCGAAAACATGCTATTTGTGAGAGGACTTATCAAGGTATCTCAAGCTTTATAGCTACCAACTAATATGATTTTTTTGATTCCGTTTTAGAATGTTAGAGGGAAGATATGCTGCAACAACATATTTGAGTGGGAATGACATGGGATAGCATTATTTTGAATTAAATTGATGATTTCTGTAGAATGTGTTTGTTCTCTCGACCACTCACACACACGTTCAGTGCAGTAGACGGTCAACGATTACGTAATAGAGTAACTGAACTGCCTACTGCAATAATTCTGACCTAGGTGGTCGAGGAGCAGTGCGCGGAGCCCCGGTTCGAATCCACCACCGAACGCCAACCTACTCTTGCTTTTTTCCTCTTAGTCCTTCCTTTCTATCATGACTTATAGGATTAAGAAAGGGCCTAACATGAAAAATGGTTGTACCATTACATTGATTTACTATTTTCCCTTCCCTGCAATAATTCTGACCTATCCTTAAAGCTGATTCTCATCTCCTAGTTCACAGTTCAATGACTCCTATATGTGAACTAAGTCATAGCTTTCTGTGTATTGTGAAGTATTGTAAGTCGTAGCATGAAACAAATTCTACATGAGCTAGTCTAGTATGTTCTATGGGCCCATTGAATTACACCATAGATTCTGATGTAGAAAGAAACTTGACTTATTAAGTTTCCATGTTTGTACTTAAGTATTGGCTCTGCCGCTCTTACTGAAAATACATGCATCCTTACAAAAAGATTTCGGGAGAATTTGACAAAACATTCGATCAATACATGACAAACGCATACACTCTATACAGGACATTTACCTGCGTTTTAAATGTGTAACTTAAGCCAATTTTTCAAGTTCACTCATACCCCACTATACAACCACCATTGATCTTTACGCCCCAAGGGTCTGTCAAGATCAGAAAAGAGAAACCTCTACTCTTGATATGGTAACAAGACTCAAAAGCGCCCACATTGGAAAAAGATGAAGGTGGAAGGAAAAATGCCACATTCAAAATGTACCCTCTCAAAGGAGTTCTTTTGGCATGTGTTCACACTTATTATGGACTGATTATGACAGTTGTATGGTTTCACCACCCCGTACCAATACCACCTGACTCTTCCAAAGCACTACCCTAGGGGGCCTAATACTAAGGGCACCTTCAGGGCATTATGGCGCAACAGCAGTCTCTCAGATAGACGTCCAGTTTAAATCTCTTTTCACCAGAATGTTCCTAACATACGAAGTGTGCAATAATAAAGGAAGGGAACTTTTATGAACTCATATATAGCTGGCTTATGGGAACTTTTTAAATGCGTGGCTACATGCTTTTTGGTTTATGCCTCAAAAATTTGAAAATGTATGATATGCCTGGAAGAGAGCATTGTGTCGGAATTTATTTTGTGCAAGTATTTAATTATTTTGTTGGCAGTATGTGTGTGTGTGTGTGGTGTGGTGTGTATGCATGTATGCAGGTTGGTGTATGGTTGGTGTGTATGATGTGCACATTTTCAAAACACAATGGAAATCCAATGCCCCAGCTATTGCCTCTAAATCGCAAATTGATGCCCAAAGTAAAATTCATGAGGAAATGATGTATAAAATAAGTTTTAGCTCAAAATTTATTAAGCACATTGGGAATTTATACCAGCATAACCCTAACGGCCAGATACCACAAAATACCACGCCACTGAGGATAGAAGATTAAGTACCAATAATGCACGAACATCATCATAAGAACACCACAGATGGGCACGAATCGACAGCGACACCCTTGTGGCATGCCATCACTGGTCATGGAACTGGTGCCCTGGGGCGTGGTGGGGTGGAAACTGGGGCCCCTGTTCGGATTTCCCACCCAAGATGTGCAATCTTCTTTAGCTTCTATCCCTTTACCCTTTCCCTTCCTCCGGGGAGATCGGGGCTAGAGATGAGGAAAAGAAAGGTGTTAGGGATAATCTACCTGAAGTGTGCCAAGCAAATTTAACTTGAACCACATCAATCTAACAAAATAACTTGAATTGTCCTCTGCCATGACAGAGTAATATAGCATGGTGAGAAAACATTCTGACTAGTTTGGCTGTTCCAATTTTAAATTTTTTTTGGTTGTGGGGACAGAATGAATCTCAGTACAATGTATTTGTTAGCAAATTTGTTTGAAAATATCCACTTGCTTCTATGAGTAGATACAAATGTTTCTCCAACTGCTTGACCTGCTTCATTAATTGGCATGATACCATTCTCCACACTGATTCATCATGAAAAAGATTATGTATGTGTTCGCATCCAATATACAAAAACCAGGCAAGCCACTTCTGCATAGAGGTTGACCAAGCATCCAGGGTAAAGACATCAACATGCCAAGTTTTCAGGTCTGCATGACCAGATACTGACCTTCAAACCCTCTAGCATAAAGCCACACAATAATAACAGACAGGCCCCTCACTGACCTCGGGAAAGTGTAACATCTATTGTGAATTGCGCACTGGACATGGAAAAACTCCGCATGGGGCGCCCAGCCATGTTATCAGAGGGATATATCGGCGAGTTGACATCGGGACAATTGGGTCAGTTACGTGATAATGCATGCAGCGGGCGAATTTTTTGGTACCATCCATCTTATTTTATTGTTCAGTGAGTCTGACCTTCAGCGCCTAAGGCATGCATGATGCAGGAAAGTAGGACTGGTTCTTACAGGTCAGGTTTACTATGTCATCAACATTTTAAAAAATGTTATTAACATTATATTGACAATTCATCAAATGAAGAAATAGAGATGGGTCAAAGGGACGTTTTATCAAAAAAAACAATGGAAAACAGATAGGTCACATGATTAGCAGAATGGCAGAGAAGAACTGGTAAAAAGGAGAAGATTAAATCCCCACCGAGGGGACAGCTATAAATCATTGGGCCTAAAACTCGCAAGAGACAGTAAACTGAAGGACATAATCCGGGAGGTACTTCATACAATAATTAAAAGGGGAAAATTTTCGAGCTACATTAATTTTCGCGCTTTTCGCGCACTTCTGAGCTAGCGCCAAAATTAAAACTGCGAAAATGTTTATTTTGTGTTTGTGTAGGGGTTATATGTAGGATAGCTGAAAAGAGCGAATTTAAAAAACAAAGCAAAAATGTTAAAAATGACATGGAAGAAAACGCGAAAAAATTACACTTTGCGCGAAAATTATCACTTTTACAGTTAGTGGGTGAAAAAAGCCTGTATGAGGAGGAAAAGATGATGACTAACAGCTCCAACCAAACAATTGTTTGGTAGATCCACAAAAACTTTAAATGATTAAGTTTAAATAGCAGTGTTTGTTGCGGCTCCAAAAGTTACCCTCAGAAGCCCACCATCATCTGTATTTCTCTTCTATGGGTACCTTTGGTGTTTTAGCGATAGTCAACTATTATCAATGTAACGGCTTTGCATGAGCTGAAAACTGTGTCGTAAATGGCAAGGCTATGCCATATGACGGCATCATGGTCATTTGGGACTATAGTTTAGGACAAGTTTGTTAACCAGTCTGCCACTGAATAGCGGACTCTGCATTATCTGTCTTATCCTTGGCAAGGCTCTCCTATAAGCAGGAGTGAGTGACTAGCAGCTACCCGTGCCTGTCGCCATGGGGGGGGGTGTGGGGGGGGGGAAACCACCCGCCCCCCAGCTGGATCCTCAAAAAGAAGAAAGAAAAGAGGGAAAAAGATGCGGAGAGGAGAGAAGAGACGAGAGAGAGGAGAGAGGAAGGAGAGAATAAAGCCTGTTATAAAACGAAAAGGGGGGAAGGAAGGAAGCAAAGAGGTGGAAGAAAGAAGAAAACAAACAAGCAACTGGTTGTTCAGAAGCATACGACTGAAACTCCAGACTTAGCATTCACAAATATAAATGGAGTCCCCTCAAGCTTACTAGTGTTGTTTCAAGTTTAGGCCAAGTTTAGGTCTACCACTTTAGTTACCAGTGGAAATTTTTCAGTGGGGAGGGGGGTGAAGTGGTCAAGAACAAAATTGATCGGTCTCCCTATCCCCTCAGCACTAAAAACTTATAGGTTACGCCGTGGTTAATTGCCCATTCTTTCAATTGAATCAAGGTACTATACTTTACCCTTAAAAATACCCTTCTTAATCAGTCTGTTAATAGCTAAAAATCCAAGAGCTTCCGGGAGATCCGCCCCTGGACCCTGCAAGGGCTATGCCTCCTGAACCCCACCCATTAAGGGACATTGGCGCTCGCAATGTTGTAGTTCCCATCGATACAACCCGCCTTTTAGTTATATACTGTCCGGTCTCAGGAGCAAAGGTAAAAAGCAGTCTTTCCTTTGAATTAGATACTATCTAACCCTCAAAAAAGGGGCAATCTTGATTGGGTGCATGAATTAGCTCAACGCCAAGAGCTTCCGGGGGCTATGCCCCCTGGACCTCGAACAGGGCTCTGCTCTGTTCAGCCCAAACCGTAAAAGACATTGGCGCTCGCTATGTGTATAGTTCCTCTTGGCAGTACAAGCTTAGGGCCTATACTGATTGTTCAGTGAGAAAAGTTAGAAACCATGCAGTATTTTCTTAGCTTTTCTTTGAGTTGATTACTATTACCCGAAAATGGTAATCTTGAAGTTTATGAAAAAGCTCAAAATTCAAGAGCTTCCGGGGGCTCCGCCCCTGGACCCCGGGGGCTCTTGCCTCTGCCACCCGATGGTCTCGTTCCCCCCTTCCGGGCCCTAAATCGGACCTTGGACTCCGCCCGTTTAGGGATTTCCGGTTTGCCCCCTTATGGCAGGGCACTTGTGGTGTGCAGATTGGTTCGGACGATCAACAAGAAATGGTCTCTAAGGGCATCTAATTATGAAAGTTTTTAATGGCCCTAAGTGGGCCCCGAACCGCATGCCGTGAGTTGCATTTTTATACGCTCACTACGCTTCCAAGGACTCTTACTGCGCATTAACATTCTTAAAGTTTAGCACCCCCCCTGGCAAAATGTCTAGCGACGGCCCTGGCAGCTACCTTTGACCCAGCTTCAATTACTCTCCAGCAGATGTAGTCACATGGAGCTTAGAATTCAGGTATCTAAAACAGCTTAAAAGCATGTTTATAGTGAGAAAATTTTCTGAGGAATAGGGCAAATATTTTTTTTGATATGTACAAAAAAATCTGGGACAAGTTGATAACATTTCAAAGATTGGACAAATAGGGGCGAGTGAATGCTATTTTGAAATAAAGCCTAACCTTAATAGAGCATGTGTGGCATAACAGATTAAAGCACAGGACTCCTGATCCCTAAGAACATTGCAAAATTGTGATTCGAGCCCCGCGAAGGGGGTCATAATGTTTTGGTCCTGGGGCAAGATATCTTTATTAAACCACAAGATACTCTAATCATACCCCAACAACCTCTCTTATCAGTCTATTTAAGGGGAAATCATTTTCTTTTGAGCATTACACTTAAAAAATAATCACAGTCCCAGGGACGTGAGTGTCGTCTGCCGTCGTGGTTTGCAAATGGGCCAAAGGTCAGACTGATGTCACCAAGGTCACATGAGGTCACCAAACATGTCACCCCACCTCGCTTCCTCCTTTCCACAAAGTTACATCAAACGTAGGCCCTTAAGAACTCATACAGCATGAAATTTATTTGAAGGGTTAACATTTTGACCACAAGACGACCCAAATATACAGAGACACAAACATATGACCAGAGCAATCCCTATGTGCCTTCTGCATTCCTTGTAGAAGACAACAAATGTTATTACTAACTGTAACTGTATCTTGGCTCTAGGTAAGCTTCTAGGAGAACCATTAAAATATGAAATCACTACTCTTCATTTTTCTATTTTGATCTGTCAGGCCACAACAAAGAATATAGTATTCCCATGTCCCTTTGTGCAAAATTCTAGACATTGATCCAAAAAGCAATGCCGGATTCATTATATAATGATATGAAGAAAAAAAAAGATGTATGGCAGGAAACAGGTAGGGACATCAGATAGAACACTCGTACAAAAGCCAATACGCTGCTGATTAACAGAAAACAATACTCCTGTAAATCATAAAGGCAAGAAAGATCTATCGCCCTGTCAGCAGTGTTCGCCATAGGCAGCTTCTGCAATCTCCAATACACAGGCATGTTCTTGTAAAGCACAGCTCAGTCGCTCTAGAGGGTAAGTTCACTGTTGGTACAGAAATGTCCCAATCGCACGCCAGGATGTCCGGACGCAAAAAAACGACAAAATGGGATACTGTAAAGTGATAATTTCCGCGCGTGTAAATTTTTCCGTTTCTGTAATTTTAACATTTTTGCTTGTTTTTAAATTCGCTCTTTCGCATATCCTACATAGACCTACACACAAAATAAACATTTCGCCAGTTTTTAATTTGCGCTAGCTCAGATAGAAGTGCGCGAAAAAAAAAAAGCGCGAAAAATTAATTTGTAGCACGAAAATTTCCACTTTACAGTAGATGAGAGCATATGTTATCCATCTTTTCCTTCTCAATTTTCCCATAAAAAATATGTTCATCCAACACTATATTACAGTAGTGCCCGGGTAAATTGTAAGTGGAAATGTGTTTAGGGGTTCAAAAGTACATCCTAGATTACCTATTTTTGTAGAAAACTGAGTATAAGATCACATTCCTACATTAAAACAGTGCGAAAAGGAGATTTTTTTTTTTGAGGCATCCATATGTGAGTCGTGTGTAGTGATTAGACACTCAATAGATTTCTTACCTGTTTTTAACCGCAGAAATGTCTTAAAAGTGAAAGCAAAAGGCAATGTTGATTGCTAATTTAATATAAAAAACACAGGCGGAATTTTGTATTTGCTAATGCAAAAATAGATATTTCACAGTTTTTACTGAAGAAATTTTTTCTCAGTGAATATTTTTTTAATTTGGATTAACCCCGCTGCAAAAAGTGTAATATCCTAATTAACGGTCATTTAGATTTAAATATTTGTGAACAGATAGCCTTATAAGTCTTTGTATGTAAACCGGTTCGATGGTAAGAGTGCACTACTACAAGTAAAGGTGCCATGTCATCGCCCCCGGCAAACAACACAAAAGGTTCCAAAACCCAAGCATCCGATTGTGCTGATACTAAAAATTCCTGACTGATCATGGTTTAATCTTTGTATCAAGACTAATACCAATTTAATAGTCATTATATACGCTAAACTGTGTGGAAAAAAAAAATGCCAAACCTTCTCATTCTTGCATAAACTAATTTCTAAAAAACCCTGTTTTTCACATTGAAGCTTTGCCTCAAGTAGGAATATGTTTTTATCTCATTGCTGCTCTAAGTTTTCTAAAAATAGGTTAATAAAAGTGCTTTAACCTACCACCTTTCTTACCAGTATCTTGATTGGCTCATTACATGATATAGGATGATACAACCTCTGAGAACCAATTCAAAATAAACTTTCTCTATGTCTCTACAAAAACTTTAAAAACTTCTTACCGTGTCTCTGATTGGCTAGATACATCAGTAGAACCCAATGTATAACCATAAAAAAAATGGGTTGGTAGACCCCAGGGAGTAACTCCCTGGGGGGTCTAACACCTTCTTACAGTATCTCTGATGGCTAATACCGATATATCCGGATTATAAACCTTGGAGTAAAACCAATCAAAAATAGACTGCCATATATCTGAACAAACATTTAGGTTTTTTACCATGTTCCTGATTGGTTAAACACCAAATAACCCAATATATAACCAATCAAATCGGCCGGAGTACTAGCTCCCGGGGGTTAAAACCTTCCTAGTGGAAACCCTTGAACGACACAAATAACTGTTTGTCTCAATGCTATAAATGTTTTGATGGTTGAGTGACTGGAATAAATCTGCCCAATTTCCAGACAAAAGCTGCAACAACATTTCTGCTTCTGTTTCAGCACTGCTATGGCATTTCACACTCCAAGAATGAAACATTTTTTCAACATATCCAAAACATTCAATAAAGTGTGAAAATGATTACTGGTGTGCCACTGGAAATGCAGAAGCATGAGGTTTTTCCCCCCACGAGAAAAAGGGGAAAAACAGAGCCAATACAATGATTGAATGAAAACAGATTGATAGCTCTGCTGTAGAACTAATAGGTGGTTTGATTGCGACTATGCAGCTAGGGGCTAGAGTACAACAAATTTACACATGAGAGTAAAAGTAAACCTACGTAGTAGTACAAGAAAATTTATTAGAGAGAAGGAAATATGGATTGGACAAAAAACTCGCTTGATTTTGTCATTGCATGGTGCAGATGTAAATGAGCGTACACAGTATGCTTAGAACATTTACGACAACGTGGATTGATTATATTAGGGAGGGGTGTAATCTTTTCGTTAGAGTATGTTATGCATTGGATTTCATGACGTATTCAGTTTTTTTTTTAGTAAAAATATCTACTGTAATAAGTTATGAATTAGGCTAATGTCTGCATTATTTTTAGTTTCTCATGCATTGGAAAAAAATCACTGCACTATATCGTTTTTACCAGCTCATAATGACATGCGACCATGCAGGGCATTGTGGGCCTTATTCTTCATCCAAAACTGAGCAGACGTGCATTGATTTTGTCATTAATTCGAAGTTAAAAATATCACATTAACATAAGTCAGATTTATTGATGAGAGGCCAATGACTTTATAAACTGCGGCTGTGACCGACAGTTTTTGATCTATGACAGCTTGAAAATTGCAGTTAGTTTTGTTTTCAAATATACAACCAACTATACACGGTTCACAATTATAGTGGCCCCACATTTTGATCTATGCAAATAACTAATTAGTATTCATAAATATGCATATGCCCGAATGCATCATCTACCACATACCACAGGACTGGTGGTGATATTTGTTTGGTGTAAATTGGATTTTCCCCAAAAAAATTCTTTTGTTCATTTGAAAATTATTGATTTATTATTATTCATTCGTATTTTACTGGGTCAACAATCAATGCACTGGCATTGTTCTCCCTTGGTGCCCAGGTGGCCCAAAGGCCAAAATTAAAATACAATAAAAACAATGTATCATTACATAATAAAACTAGTTTTAAAAAGACACACAAGTACATATTGAGTGAGAGAATAAAGAGCGTCCGCACAGAGGAAGAACACCGTTGGCCTAAGCCATACGCCGGCCAATGGCCAAACACAAGGGACCCGCACCCGATACCGCCCTCCAGGTAGGGAATCTTCCACCAGAGGGCAACGACCGTCAGAGGAACTATCAGCGAAGGTCAACAGGCCAGCCGCCGCATAAGCCCCTGCGCCAAAACGCTCCAAAAATACCTAGGATTAAACATAACAAGAGTCATTTAATTTAAGTCATTAAAATTCATTAATATGTAAATTCAGGAAAAAAATTAGATCACTCGGAAGATATCACACCAAGTTTGAATTCATGGGTGTTGCATTTTGGTACAGCAGTGGATTAAAGGGGAATGGCCCATTCAAGTACTAAAAGTTTCATCTTGGATAGAAAGTTCCTCACCCAAAAACCCTCTCTGTAAAGTTTCACACAAATATTTAAATCCATTTGCTGTGAGAAGCTAACTGAACGTGATTTTGTATAAGCTCAATAGGAATACTCTGTTAAAATAAATTGGTTGAACAAAAGGTATATAGCTAAGGAGTTTCATTTATTATCATGCCCTCAGAAATGCATTGGTAAACATTCAAGCTTAGGCAGTGTAGAATCTCCCATCTCGCAAGTTACCAGGTTTTAAAAAATTCTCTAATTTACCAATTATCATGAAACATGGCATTATTTGATACCACAGTGCATTTTGAGATGGCGGGGCTGGGGGTAGGCATTAATGAATCTTAACCACAAAAGAAAGGGCCCACTTTCAATGATCAGTCTGAAAAATATTTAATATTAAAGAGACACTGGCACTTTTGAAAAATAGTGCACCCTCAAATTTTTCAAAATCGAATTTTCATGGTTGTCATGGCTTTATATACAAAAGCCCTCACCTCACCCGAAATGATTAAGACAAAATCAGCTTCCTTAGGGGGAAAAAGAAAAGATTTTATAATTAGAGGTCGCCGGCGACGTTTAAATCAGCAGACGACGAAAAATGGCATTTACACAAGGAACACGAGCGATATGCATGTTTCCCATGCTATGGCACATGTTTGGATCGGCTCCAACCGTGGTGGTTTTTTTTAATATTCCCAAGTGAGTACGAGTCAAACTATCATGTATATACACATGTTGATTAAGTTATGGAAAAAACTTAAAAAGTTGGCCTACACAAATTACCTGGATGTCTTGCTCCTCATCTCAATGTCCCTATCTGTTTTGGGGTATGTTATTTTTATGTTGTAAAGATATCGCTGTTCTTCCAATGGCCTAGACATCATCGAGAGCAAATTGAGAAATTTCATATTTGTGAAATGTGCCAGTGCCAATTGAAATATGAATTTTCATGCTAATCCAGATGGGCAGATATAAAGAACAGTTGGAAAATATAAATATAATGTCCACACTGCAATAATAATCATTTCCAATAGGAGCAAACAGCCGTCATAAAATGGTTATTAAAATTACCACAGACAGAACTGCAATAAATATTAGTTTTTAGATATGCTCCCTGATTAGCATGAGAATAAGATTAAAAGTAAATTTCATCTTGAATGATATACCTGAGAGAGAAAAAAATTTAAAGGATACATTTCGTGATTCCAGCACCTTCTTTTTATTCATTGTTCACTAGAATCTTTGAGAAGAAAGGTTAATTCTTGCAAAATTTGGAGTTGATCCCAATTTGCGGTTTGTGTTATGAGCCATTGATTGTTTCCCACGGTACCATAAGCCAACTGTGCTGTAAGTTCTGTCCGTTACGGACCAGGAAAATACAAAATTAGAAATTTCTTTAACGATTATTACAGAATTTAAACATAAGATTAGGTACGACATGGATACTAAGGGCTCGCGTTTTCAGATGATATAAAAATTCAACTTTTTTAGGTTGTTTAGGTAAAGTAGGGTGGACGAGGGCGGTTGGATCCCGAAATTGCCCTTTAAGATAAAAGTGGGCAATACAATAATTTGCACAACTACATTTTCTCTCTTGAATTGGAGTCCATTTGATCCAGATTGTCACTAACTCAACCACTAATCCATTTTTTTTCAAACACCCCTGATATGAATGTTCACAGCCAAATTTTAACACCAAAAAAACAAAATAAAAAATTCAAATGACCTTAATTTCTCCCAACCTACCCCAAGCATTCTTAATATAGCGCAAATTCATCAGGGGTATAAGCTTTCTCACTTCACTATCCAAATATTATTATAAATGCCCCTCCTTGTTAGGTCTATTATGCAAACCCAAGCTTATCCCCGACTGGGGTTTATACGAGTCCACTTTACTACAAACCGGACAATTCGTCGATTCCAGGCATATTGCGGGCACAACAAAAACAACGAGGTCTGATGGCAGACTGTGACAAACTCTTGAATAAGAAGTGGCCATTTCTTCTCTTTTTTTTTGAAAGTCGGGTCAGGTCAATTAAGCAGCAAAACCGGCTGTTTATACAAGTGAAGAAATGCCATTTCAGCGGGATTCCTCTGGTTTTTTTGCAAGCTTTTGTATTGGTAGTGGTATGGGGATAGGGGTCAAGGCTGGTGGATCTAAGCGGACTCAATGGCCATCTTAGTTTCAGTATACGCTTTATCTTTGGTCACTACAAAAATGTGCGGCACACAAACATACATGTATGCAAGCATGCAACAGGGAACACATGCATGCACACAAGCATTGTACACACGGCAAACTAAAAGCATCCAACATGCACACATACACACACATTATTTTTAAGTGTAGTCCACCCAAAAAGCTCATACAAAGCACACAAAGCACTCCCTAATCTACGCCAAAACACAAATTACATTAAACACACAACCAATCAATAAGGAAAATTAATCTTTTAATCAGCTTGTCTCAGTATCACCCTTGTAATCAAAAGCATGCAAGCTGATGTTTTTGTTTACTTATTCAAAATTAAATTTATCTTGGTCAGGAAAATACATGCTTTTTTTTTCATATTTAAAGAGGGAAAATGAAATGGGAAAAATAAAACATACATGATTTTTAAAGCTGGTTCATAAGCTTTAAAATAACATTTTTGTTTAGGGTCTAATGAAAGAGTTTTTAATTGCAAGAGATTTTTTTTGCAAAAGGACAAGAACTTGACAGATTTTGCAATTTGACATGTTGAAATATTAATTAGTTACTAAAGAATTTGATTTTGAGCAAGGTATTTATTTTTAAATTGAACTGACAACAACAAAAACATGGAAAAGAAATTGAGATGGTTACCAATATATTAAAAAAATTATAAATGATTGTTGGTGAATTGCACAAGTTTCCTCTACACTTTTGTAATATAAAAGAAATTTCACCAACATCAAGTCCAGAGATCAGAAGCCAAAGCCCACATTATTCAAACCTTGACAAAGTATATTAATTTCCCGAATCTGAATTATGTATCCCTAAAATAAGTTCATCTGTGAAAATTTTGTAAAGGAAGCTGATTTCACACTGATTGTGGTAGGTATGGGTGTTCAACATATACCCCAAAAAAAGTGAGTTATCGTAGGGGGAGGGGAAAGTGGTTTTTGGGAGTCAAAGGTCAATAACAAGGGGTAAATGGTGAAAATTGATCCATCATGTGAAAAAGCTAGACCAGTCAGTTAGTAAGGTCGCACACGCAAGGGGCCTTCCTTGGGCATCTATAAAATAGGTCAAATACGTAAATACCTTGATCTCAAGACCAATCTGAACGTCTCATTAATGCATCGTCACATCAAAATTGGACTACGCAAATGTCTTCTCTATGCGTTACCCCAAATCCAAATCAATAAAAACTTCAGCGTATACAAAATTCGGCTTGCTAGACTGACTTTGAAGAAAAGGAACAATGTTGAGTCTATGTTATTGGCTACATTGGTTCCTATTGCCAAGCGTATCCAGTTCAAAGTGCTTCTTATCACATATAATGCTAAATGGACTTGCGCCTGTTTATTATCAGAGCTTTCACCAAAAATACACCCCGGCTCTATTAGTTCTTCTGGTTCTAATTGCTCAATCCTCCTTCGTGGCCCCGAATATTCGTATTGCCAAAGGATCCTGTTGTGCTGCCCACCCAAAATTTGGAATGGCACTTCCAACAGACCATTCGTTCTGCTTCCATGTTAATCAGTTTAAATGTCGCATCAAGACTTACCGTTTTCTGAGTATGTGAAGTCACTGATTTGTTCTTGCTGTGTTGTACTCATTAATTTTATTTTAAGCTATATGGTATATTTAATAATTATAGGGTTTTTCCAATTGTTTTTTTTTTTTTATATCATGTGCATATGTACTTCTATATTTTTATTGTTGCTATAAGGCACTTTATATAGGTTTAAAAATTTGGCTCATGTTGCACTGTCTGGTATTTTTAAGGCTTTATGGTAGTGTAATTGCGGGGCCTTGCTATTCACGCCTTTTGTCACGGCGCATAGAGATTCCTTGTGGTATTTAATGCGTCCTTCACAATGTGTATTTTATATTACCAGGTTAAAGTTTAATCATAAGGATTCCAAACGGTATATGTTTGTACTATCTGCGGCGAAGTTTTGGAGTTATGGCTAAAAACAGCAAAAATCAATAAAAAGGATCATTTTCAGTTGAACAGGGGTCAAATTTAAACTTACTCCGATTGGACAAAAATTATAGATGAAGCGCATAGAATAAAAATAAGAATGTTGTAGATCTTAATGCTTACTTACTTAAGTAGGGGGGAAAACAAGGTCAAGCCTCATGAACAATGGATGTTGACCTTGGTGCCCCCGACTTGGGGACTAAGCATTTAAGACAGTCAAAACTATTTATTCCTTATTTTAATCCTAGAGCTCCATCAATAATTGGCATCATTTTTATCCAAATCGGAGTAATAGTAATTTAAAATTTGACCATGTACAACTGTCAATGACCGTTTTATGATTTTGCTGTTTTTAGCCTGATACTCCAAAACTTGCGGAAACAGGTAGTACAAACTATACCTGTTTGGAATCCTTATGATTAAAAACTAGTAACTTGGTAACTTTCAAACATGATGGATCAATTTCAAAAAATTGGACCCCTGGTATGACCTTTGACTCCCGAAAAACCATTCACCCACCCCCTACGATAACTCACTTTTTTGGTAAATGTGAACCTGTACCTACCACAATCAGTTGCAATCAGCTTCTTTTTTAAAATTTTTTCACAGATTTGCTAAGGAATAGAATATGTTTACTTTTGCGTAATTACCTCGTAATGATTTGCAACATTGTAGTTACAGTAATTAATGCTATACACATTACAATGGAAAAAAAATTGTAAGGACCAAATTGAATGGTGACAAAAACACTGATACGAAAAAGTTCATGTAAAACATGTAATGTTATCCTGGTTTTATGCATCAGGCAGGACAACTTTCTTTAGGCAATGAAAAACCTGTTGAAAAGGG
>JAMKCH010022006.1:0-20679 GCA_023653785.1 Ophioderma brevispina
TTACGGTAAAATACCGTAAAAATCCTTTAAAAATGGCCATTTTTGGCTGTAATTTGGAAAGACGCAAGTCCTATAAGTTGAATTCCAATTTCCCCAGGCCTATGGAACTCATTTAAAAGTGGAGTTTCTTATCAATTTTCTAAGAATGTCTCACATTAACCTACATTATTATGAATTTCAATTATAAGACGAAGTACTAAAATTTAACGGAAAATGCTGTAAATTTTACAGGAAAATTCTGGCAGCAATTCTGCTCCAACAAAATCCCTTTTACAGGCTTCCATTCAAATTCCTGTAATGCATTTAAAAATTGGTTGACATTTATCCTACAAGTTGGGGTTTTTTTATTTTCTATCACTTCACAATAATCTCTAAAATTGTTTACATTATACTGTAATTTTTACAGTAATTTGTTGGCCGAATTGCTGCTATTAACTAATGTAAAATTGACATTTTTTAACAGTGTATGAAACCCGTGCCCCGCCCGGTGCAAGCGCACACCGCATCCCTGACTCATTTCGGCTCATTTATAGCTAAGACATGCGTTGACGCAAAGTTGCGTACATGCGCCTAATCAAATACGCAAATATTGCGTTGGAAATATTTCGCTGCTATTCGCCAAATCTAAAAACAAAACAAATAAGAATAAACTGTAAATTCCGCGAGGTAGGCCTACCGATTGGGAAAAAAAACACTCATTAGAATGTCACACGAAGTATATCCGACCGTTAATGAAGACGAAGGTTTTCTGAACCTTCCCGAGGTCTGGCCGCGATTGGCGAGTCAGCTTGGTGACTCTATCTTGCATGGGCCTGGTCAACAAATACTGTGCCACGATTACGGAGTAGAAATGAAGCATTCTTGCCACTACAGGTAATATATGATCGTGGACCCAACTACAGGATCGCCGTTCACAACTCAGTACAATAGAAAAAAATACAAGTTATTGGAGTGTCACAGTATTTTACCCTCAATTCTCTGACGGAAATGAAACCAGTCTATTCAACCATGGGCGGCGCCAGGTGAAAATCAGAGTAAGGGGCGAACATCATGGGGGGGGGGGTGGGGACACAGTAGAAAGGAACTCATTTTGGTTTAAAAAAACCCAATTTTCGCGCAAAAACCCCTGTTTTTTCCGAATTTTGAAAATCTCAGGGGGCAGGCTGCGCGGATCCAGGGAGGGGGGCGGAGGGGGCGCGCGCCCCCTGTAATTCTGCAAAATCTTTGCAAAATCAGCCCATTTAGCTATTTTGGACCAGTGTACAGCCTTTGCATGCCCCCCGTATTTTGACATGTCAAATCCTGATCCCCATTGGGTGGTGGCGGGGGGGGGCCCGGCCGCCCCCCCTGCCACCCCTGGCACCGCCCCTGATTCGACTATCTTTTGTTTAAAAGTTCATTGTGCACTCCCATGTCCCGTGAAAGATAAGGGTGCAACAAAGCGTTGCACCACTCTCTGAAAACCACTTTAGCATTGGTTCCATCATTCTCCATGAATTGGAATTTTGTTTTACTCAAAAACTCTGTGTAAGATTGCGTACTCAACACTACCACATAACGGACAAAAAATGAAATTTGGTTTGTAACGAGTTGTGGATTTGGCACAAAATCACCCGACGAAAAATGGAAACCACTTCCCAAAAAGGACTTTTCCATAATTTTGGCTCATAATAGCGAAAAATAAATCACTTACATTGTGCTATAAAATATTTAAAAAAAAATATACTCCATTACGATTTAAGGGGAAAACAAATTTTGATATCGCCACCAAAATGCTGATTATTATACAGGAAATTGTTTTATTGTTAGGCACATCAAAGGTTAATTTTTTTCATGTTGCTAATAATTGTTTACTAAATGCAAAAAAAGGCATTAAAGATGGTAGACAATCACAAAAAATGACAGAATCTCATCCGTAAATCGGAAACGCGCTTTTTTTTTTTTGGGGGGGGGGGGAGAAATCATACTCCCGAGGCGGTTCAACCGAAATTCCCCTATAATGTATTACTGTTTGATCAGGTTTTTCAGATAGGCAGTCCCTTATGACCGGGTCTATTTTGAAAGGGACCAAGTACAAGGAGAGAGTTATGGGGAGAGAGAGCCAATCACATAAACTACTGAGACAGCTCAGACATCGCAGAATATGACTGGGCTTTTTACTTAATCTTGACAGGTGAGAGCGCACCAAGACTTAAATATAACCCGACCCGAAGATTCTCCCGAAACGGCGTAAAACCAAAATCTAGGTGCCAAAAAGTATTATAATTTTTTATTATTTTGTTCATTAACATAGTTTTGGGCACCACCATATTTGGTTTACGTATCGTCGTATTTGGAAAGTCCTTATGCATATTTATGAGACACGCGAGTATTTTACGTTCGTCACACTTAGTGCGTGAAACAACAACAACAACTGATGCCGCATGCTAGCCATCACGGACTCAGATATCTCTTTTCCTAAGCAAAATAACAGGGGTCATCGGGAGACTTTTTGTGCACTTAGGGATGCAGGAATCTTTTAGAAGCATAGTTTCTTCATCATTGGTTTTCGCATAATTATTGCAGAAAATCGGCCGATCAGACAATTGAACACTGGGGAAATGCAACACTGGTAACGTATCGCGTGACGCACAGATTTTTATATGCGTGTGCTTACGCCTCACAGTGACGACACGCGCGGGCTTACGCAGCAACAACCACGGCGGGCTGTTTGTGAGAGACAAACGGTTACGGGGGCTTGGCTAATTCATAATACACGCGATTCTCCTCTTGTTTAATATTCCAGCTGCTAAATGGGCGCACACACACACACACAAACACACACACACTCTCGCGCGTCGCAGTACGCACACATACGCACCCACCATTTCGTGGAAATTGTTTCAATTCTGGTCAATTTCACTTTGAATGCGGGGTACGTCAAGTTCAAGAAATTATTTAAACTGCCATTTCAAGCTAAACGATATTATTAAAATATACATGATTCCACAAATTTCTTTTTGAAATAGGCACCAGACGTCCACCAAGAGAACATTCAGACATGTCGAGTACATCTGAAAGAAAGATACAGGGGCAAGCTGCGGTTATTGGGTTCTCTAGGAGCAATATGCGTCGGTGGAGAATTCCTAATTCATCTGACCTTAGACGATGACACTCCTTCAAAGATAGTCAAACGGTAAATTTCAGTTGGAGTTCATTGGTACCACAGTAAGGGTTTATGATCCCATCAAATCTTTTGATTGTCGTCTGCCGCCGGCTTCTCCGATACTTCATGTCAGATGAAAGTTAAGAGTTTTATTTCATCTATGAAGCCTTTGTGTTGTTGAAGAGATCCGCTGCACAGTGAGTTGGTACAACTAGAAATGAGGTACAAGAGAACGGATGGGACAGCACAAGAAAGTTTTATCGTAGTCCGAGAGTGTCCCATAGCATTCCGCTGTGTGCAAGCGACCGTGATCAGGACGGAGTCATTGTAGATCTCAGTTTGATATTGGCGAAAAAGAGTAGTCTGCCTGGATTACAAGACACGATACGCATGTGCTATCACCACAGATGTTGATACATATGAAGGCTCCTATCTAAATATTTGTATTGAAAAATTACGTTATATGAATAATCCGGGGAATAAGATTTAAAAATTTATCAAGAACATTTTTTAAACAAGTAAGAAAATGGCAATATCTACGGACTAGCTTGTATGGAATATAGTCCGGAATAATACGGGGAATAGTCTTGGGGGAAGAGTCTGCGGGAATACTCCAGTGAATATATCCGGGTAATAGTCTGGATAGTTTGTCTGGAAAATAGTTCGGGGAATAGGTCCGGGTAATAGTGCCCGGGGAATATCTGGGGATAGTCCGGGGAAGATTTGGGGAATAGTCCGGGGAATAGTCCTGGATAATTAGGATTCTGGAAAATGGTCTGTAGATATCCGGGGAATATTCTGGCTATAGTCCGGGGAATAGTTGTTATCCTGTTATATCACCCCGAGTCCGTAAATGACGTGATGTTTCTTGCTGGGGGAATAGTCCGGGGACTAGTATGGAGAAAGGTCCGGAAATAGTCGGAGAATATCCGGGAATAGGCTGGATAAGTTGTCTGGAAAATAGTTCGGGGAAGAGTCCGGGGAATAGTCTGGAGAATAATCTGGAAAATGGTCGGGAATAATCCGGGGAATAGTCTGGGGAATAGTTCCGGAGAATAGTCTGGCGAATAGTCCGGGGAATAGTGTTAATATGTATATCAACAGCCGACAGTCGTAAATGATCGGATATTCTTGTCAACGAAAACTTTACACAAGGGTATGACATTCGTGCTCGTTCTTTAAGGAGAACCCGTATAACGAAATAATGTAAAACAATATACATTATAAAATTAATATTGACCACATACGAGTAGTTTCATTAGAAAAATGGAATTATATAACCCTAATAACGAATTAAAACCATCTAGGTCTGACCATGTGCTATTTAAAATCGCGATAGTGTATAACATGTTATGCGATACGACGGGACGTGTACGGGCGTTTACGCATTAATGCCATAGGAAAGCAATATGAAAGCATCATGTGTGAAGATGTATGACGTACTAGGGGGGCGTGAGGGGACAAATAAGCCTTAACCCGGAAACAAATTCCTCTAATCCTGCATTTTGTATCACGGGATGCAGGAGATCATGCTCGCTAAAATATCAAAAATCCGCAAAATTCGCTTTGGGGAAATTTTTTGAGTATTGAAATTTCCCTTTTTATACCAAAATCGATACCGTCGTAACAAGCGACGAGTAACTAGTATGTGCGTTGTAAGTGAAGAGCGTATGTTGGCGCGATTTTTTCTTAGGAAGCGCGGACGCGGTAATCACGCGGATGAAAGAAACCTATGCGGTGTTGTGTTGGTGTCTAATAAACTTCTCCAAAGAAAAATGGCCTTATAATTGGTGTCAAAAACTTTCATATAGAAATATCGTTGAAAAGGTATTTTTCGAGGAGAAAAAAAAATATCATAATAGATTAATAGAAACGGAAACTTTAAATGGAATCCAATAATTGTAATTGATATGTTATAGGAATAGGCCTATATTTAAAAAAAATACAATACGCATCCCTTTTCTTTTCTAAATAAGGTTTTATTTTAAAGTAAAAGTTTGCCGAGGTAAAAGTTATGCTATTAATAAACACAAGTTTGTCAAAGATTAAAAAAAAGTTTGTCCAAAGTCTCTTAACATTTGGTACCTTGTAAATTTTCGGAACTTGAAGGAAATGTGTGCCAAAGGATGTAATGCCAGCAGACCCGCGAAATTAGACGCCCAAAACAGTGTCAACAAAATGGTCACTTTTGGCGAATATAATGTAGAACATTCTTCAAAAACATTTTTCTTCAAAAAGGTTTCGATTTCTACAAAATAATCATGTCCACTCTAAATTTGCAACGGATATTGTTCTGACAAACGTTGACCCATTTGTTTTACTCATAATGATAATCTGTAACCACAAAGAACTGTGATAGCCTAAATCTTTAGCGAAAATATTCCAAAAAGGAACGTAAAAAGTTCACTTTTGGAGGGATTGAAGTCTATTGTGTTAGACGCAATCCGAGCTTTTGTTTTCAAAAATAGTTGCATTTGGAGTCGTGCACCCCCAAAGAAATTAATCCATGGATTTCAGATAGTTGCAAGATATCAACATAGGGCATGTACGAGTCTGGATGGGTACTTTCGTCTTGCATTTTATTATTTCATTCATTTAATAAACAATCAATAGCTGTCAAGTAAATGTCGTTAAGTTAAATAATAAGGCTGTATTTGCGAAACGAAACGAAACAAACTCCCATTGGATTACACGCTTATTCCGTCATGCATGCATAACGTGCATAACGGACTAAAGTCGTTGTAATCCAATGGGAGGTCTGTGTCGTTCCGTTTCGTTTTCGCCGATACAGTAAGCCAAATAATAATTTTAAAAAGTATTTTTAAATTACTGGTAAACATTTACGACTGAGAGTAAAATAGGGCTTACTTGCTCACACCCCGATGCGTCATTGTGTTCTTGTGAAGAATCGGCCGCTTGCGCAGTTACATTCCGCAACGCGTGGAAGCGTATTGTCGCGACATGCGCTGTAGGACTGTTACACAAAACATTGCGAAATAATCCGATTCAACAATTATATGGCAAATGACGAAATGACTAAAAAGTGATATCTAATCATGATGTCATAGCAAATTCAATCTCTTAGAAGTACATTTTACGACTCCTGTTGTTTAGATTCGGGATTATAAACAATTGATTTCACTGAAAAAAAACCGTGGATTTAACGCAAAAATGACAGTCATTTATAGCTAATTTTCTGTAAGTTAACTTTTTACGAGATGTACGTTGTAAAAATATTGTAGGCCCTACAATTACAGTATTATTACGGGCATTCTTTCTGCCAACAAAATCGGTAAAAAATAATTTAATAAAACACTTGATATATTGGTTTAACCGCAAAAGTTGTTACCATTTTGGGCAGACTTGGATGCACCTATATACTTATAAATTAAAAGAGATCACGTTTAAATTTAGTCTTAATAATAGACTTTAAGGCCGTTGCACAAAAGAGTTAGACCGGGTCTAAAGTAGACCTGGTCTAAGTGGATTTTTGTCCCACCAGAAAAAACATTTCCTATTTCAGTAAGCAGGTTAATTTTGTATTATTTGAAATGTGCATTTAAATTCATTCAAATTTGCTAGTTACTTTACGAAGAAAGAACGTGCGAATAAACTATCAATTTAAGCAAAACTAATTTTGACTTAGACAGGTCTACTTTAAACATGGTCTAACTTTTTGTGCAACGACCATAACATTTAACCATCCATAAATTTAGACTGTAATATACATTCTAGTGTTTTGATTGAAACCTATTTTACAATATTGTGTGATGTGTGACTTGATGCCCGTTAGTGTATATGAAAACAATGCTTCATAGTATCATTCGCGGTGATGATAGCAAACGACCAAATAATTCCTCTATGCAATAAATTTGGGTTTAATTTTTGCGGCGAGATTCACACTGTATCGCTTTATCACAATCGCTTTGTGAAAGGAATTGTGAACATTTATCTCTTCCATTTCGGAGGATAACCTTTTTTCAATTAAAGTGATAGTTCGGCTGTGATTTTACCAGAACTTCACACGACACGTGTTGATCAATATGATCATTTTTTTTTTTTCCAAAAAAGCATCCATGAAAGAACAAATATGAAATAAGAAACATTACAAAATATAAACATTATAGAAACCCAAGCAGTTGAAAAAATGGTCTCAATACACGTAACATTGCGGCAAAAGACAGTTTGTGCCTACACTTTATTGGGTTAACAAAATGCGGTTAAAACCGATTGTAAGAATGCAAACTTTACAGTATTGGGCATCCATCCATGGTAAATTACAGTATGTGGGGGGAAAATTCAATTAAATGTTTAAAACCATTATGTATATTTGGGGAGTATTACAGAGTTTGAGAATGTATATAGAATAAAAAAACACTGACGACACCCCAACTTGTAAACCTGCCCACTAATGTAGATTTAAAAAATGTATACCTGTAAAATTTACAGTTTTATGTAGAAATATACAGTAAAAAACCACGATATAGAAAAGGGAACGATCCCGGTCTGCCTATACCGGCCTGTAAAAAATCTTTGTCACCAAAGACAACTCGCGCTATTGGTGGTATCGTGTTTTTTAAAACTTAACCTAGAACACGGCGAAAAGGAACGTAACGCCGCTCTGTGGCTATTAACCGTGAAGCGCTCAATCGAACGCAACCGCAGGTGGTGCGTAAATATTTTGGCAATGCACATAAGAATCGAAGGTACTGCGCGGTGCAAAAAAAAAATCCACTATCACCTCGTTTCCTATCACCTCTTGTTAATTGTTTAGAGTGGTCGTGGTTGTGGACCATAAAATAACTTCCCTCATTGTATTTTTATCTTTTATGTTGTTTGGTATGATGGGGGAAAACAATTATGAATGAAAAAATGTTTTCTCCCCTCACATGTAACCAAAAACAATCTGATATTACAATTCTTGAATTAAATCGGTCCGGTGTTTTGAATAGTTGTAGGCAAAAATGTGAATTAAATTGGTCGGCAGTGTTCGACACTTGTTGGCACGCACTTCATACCAAAAACAAAACGCACGTTTGTAACAAAATTGTTACGAACCTTGCGTTATCCCTATTGGGGGCGAACAAAAAAGGGACAACTTTAACGCACTATCATAACAAAATTAAAAAGTAATGAAATGTCAAAGATTTTCCATTTACAAACATTACTCTCCTCTACTACTCCCCACAACATTGTTACGAACTGCGTTAGTTCCTATTGGGACAGAACAAAAAAGGCGACAACTTTTAAACGCACTTAATAACAAAATTAAAAAAGTAATGAAATTGTCAAAGATCTTCCATTTAAAAACATTACTCCCCACGAAGTTGTTCCGAACTGCTTAAAGCTCTTTTGACAAAACAGAACGGGACAACTTCGACGCACTTGTAACAAAAATACTATTTGGACGAAATCTTCAAAGATTCAATCAAAACACTAACTCGCCCGCATCAACTCGCCCAATACCACCTCGTCCATAGCAAATCGCCACATATTATTTCGCAGTATAACCTCATTACCCTCTCAACTCGATCCATTACCAAACTCCTCCGATTAACACTCGCACCACATATATTAACTCCACCCCATTCGACTTGCCATATTTCAACTCACCCCCACCATTATTATAATTCGCCCTATAAACTAGCCGACACCAACTATGCCAAGTAGTAATTTTCACAACTGAAAAATACTTCAATATCTTCCCATGGCGACGTAACAGGAACAACCACTTTGTAACTTAAATGTTCAAAGTGCGTTATCTCGGTTTAGGGCAACTTCAACCCACTTTGTAAGAAAATTTATACAAGTGCGTAAGTTTGCTTTTTTGTGCCTGCTTCTATATGGCAGTAAAATATTACTTTCCTACCGTTAAGTAACACAATGGAGAAGCATATCCTTACAATCCCTAAAGTGAAAATGACTAGAAAACCTGGCGATCCCCCAAAAAAGCGAGGTTAGCGTCTTTGTGTTGTTTCGATCGAGGGAGTACAATTTTCCTGTAAAACAAGGCAGGGGTCTGATCGCGATTTTGAAAGTGGCAAAAATGGCATTTACGGGTGTTAAGGGGAATATGGCAGAGTAGTGGGATAACTTCAACCCACTAACAAATTTAACGCACTTTGTACCTATTTGTTACAAAGTGGGTTGTTGAAGTTGTCCCTTTTAAAAAAATTACGCACTTTGTAACAATTTTGTTACAAAGTGGGTTGATGAAGGTGTGTTCCTGGGAAAGGTATTAAAAAAAAGTATTGAGTTACACTTAAGGGGGGTAAAGGGGCCTGATAGGGGCCCATTTTTTGGCTTTCTCAGGTTCGCGATATTTAACGTTGCAATATAGTTAGTTTATTTTTTGTATTTGTCTTCTTTAGTTGTTTTGTATTGCCGCAAAAATAATCAAATCCATAAGCGTGTTTTTTTTTTCGTTAATTAGCATGGAAGTTATCCTGACTGCCATATAGAGCAGTAGACAGCTGACGCACTTTGCAACAATTTTGTTAACATGTGGGTTGTTCAGTGGTCTGAAATAATATAGGGGTTTTGATAATGAGTGGGTATAATTCGCTATCGTTGTTAATTAGGGTATGAAGTTATACTTTTATGCCATAAAGAGCAGCAGCAGCTTAAAGCAATTTTAACAATGTGGTTACAAAGTTGGTTGAAGTTATCGACTGATGTTCTTGTAAATTTTAAATATAATTTGTAAAAAATCACAAAGTGGGTTGGTGAAGATTATCGTCATGAGAAGATGTAAATGTATTTTTACTTGCCTAGTGGGCCTGAATTACAATTAACTTAGACGGGGTCTCAGGGCCCATTTTGTGTTCGGGCCGCGTATTTTAAAGCTGGCAATATTTTAATTCTATGTTTTGTATTTGTCTATCTTAGTTGCGATTGCATTAGGCAAACATTCAAATCAATCGCCGCGTATTGCAGCGTTTTTTAAAATAACTACGGACCGAAAGAGAAAACAAAACAAAACAAAAAAAAACAATGGGCACCCTAGCAGGGCCCCCCCTTCCTTATGCTAGCAGGTAACTGTTAACTCACGCAAATTTACAACCTTAAAGAAGATACTAAAATATCTTTCCCATGGCGATGTTGTACCTCAGCAACCCAATTGAACAACATTGTGACAAGGCTGCGGTTAATTTTTTTTTATTAAGGGACATATTTAACCCACTATGTAACAAAATTGTTACAAAGTGCGTTAAGCGTCTTGTGTTCTATGGCACGTTAAGGGATAACTTGACACACTAAACAAATAGAAAAAAATATTTAAATATCTTGACATTGTTATGATTTTTAACGTACAGTTTGTAACAGGAATTTACCATAGGTTTCTACAGTGAACTGCGATATGATGAATATAAAAAATAATGCTATACTTCAAAGATTTTTATGTGTTGTTATTGTATTCGTCTATGTAATAGGTATATGCATTATGAAAATCAGGAATCACGGTGGTAAACTCTATATGTTTTCCCATTTTTGGCACGGGCAACTTCGGAGGGGGATCCTAGGCCCATACTATTAACGAAAAAAAAAAACGACGCCGAAATATGAAATTTTTTCTTTTTGGGAGCAATGCAAGCGCAAATAAAACTAGACAAATACAAAAAAACTAAACAGCATTATTTCGCAGCGGTTAAAATACACGGACCGAAAAAGACCAAAAAGGTCCTTAGCAGGCCCTTTACAGTTAAGTGTTAACTCAACCCCATTAAACCCTCTTAAAAATACTTTAAAATCTTCCACATGATTATGTCCTCAGCAAACCACCACTTTGTAACGTAAGTGTTACAAAGTACGTATTTTCTTTAAAGGGACAGCGTCAACCACTTTGTAAACAAAATTGTTACAAAGGCCTTTAAAATGTTTAAAGGGGACAGCTTCAACCCACCTTGTAACAACATTGTTACAAGTATCGTTGAGATGCTGTTTGCTTATATGGGAGTAAGTAACTGAACTACACTAAGTAATACCATATAGAAGTATTAAATTAAAAATAAACTTTAGGCAAATTCGTGTCAGATTGCGAAATTCAACCCCATACCCACTCGCCTCGCCTTAATTCACATTACACTTTAAAATTAAAAATAGTTTTAAATATCTTTTACATGGAACAATATGACTTCAGCAAACCACTTTGATCATAATTGACATAAAGTGGTTGAGCTCCACTGTTGCTCTAGCGGACAGAAGGGCCTTTAGGGATATAGAGGAGCAGAGCAGAGCAGCAGCGCTTAATACACTTGTATCACATTTGGTTACACAGATAGTGCGTTGAAGTTTCTCTTGTTTAAACTGTATCGCAGTTTGTAACAATTTTGTTACAATTTTAGTTGTCAAAGTTTTATCGTTACGGAAGATATTTTTTTTTGTTAAGTGGGCTGTGTGAATGAAAAATTGGTTGGCCATTTGATATGGGGTTGAAAGGGAGGTGTGCTAATAATTGGACAAATTGAATATGTAGTCGCTACATGGTTGACAGTTTGTATTCTCTTACTGTTCATATGAGCAGTATCAAACAGTTTAACGCTTTGTAACTATTAATGGTACATGGTGTATTTGCTGTGAAGTTCGTCATGAATGATATTAAAGTATGTGTTAAGTGGTAAGTGGGTAGGCCGAGTGATATTGAGTTGAGTTGAGTTGAAGCTATTGTCTGACGAACACGATCCTAAATCATAAGCATTATAGACTCAGTTACCAGTGTGTGTCTTGTATACCCCATAGAACAGCAGGTAGTAGCTTAACAAACTTTATAACAATTCGTACAAAGTGAAGTTGCTGCTGTGTATCGTCTTCGAATGATATTGGATATATTCAAATTATAGAGTGGCTGAATGAAGGTAGTGAAATGATATTGGAGACAAGTGATATGAGGTGTGAGATAATAGTGGGGAAGTTAAGGATGGGCCAGTAAAATGGAAAGTTATTTAATAAGGCGAATTGATTAAGAGGCGATTTCGATATGGGTCGTCGTGTCATAACTGGGCGAGTTGGTATCGGCGAGTTGAAAAATTCGGCTATTGATCTTGGCGAGGTAATAATAGAGCGATTGAAGTGAGCACGGGCCGCTTTGATACGAGGCGATTTGGAATGGGCGAGGGGTAATACTGGCATAGTGGTTATCGGGACTAGATTTATATTGGAAGAGTTGCTATCGGCCAGATTAATAATGGGCGAGCTGTTATGGAGCGAGTTGAAATGGGCAGTTCAAAATGGGGTGCGAAGTCAATAATAACTGGGGACGAATTAATAGGGCGAATTTTGCTATGTTACGAGTGGTATGGGCGATGTATGGGTCGAGTTGTTCTTTAATGTTAGAGCTTCGAAAATTTCATCGAATGATTTTGTTTCAAAGTGCATCGAAGTTGTGACCCTTTTGTTCTGTCAAAAGAGAGCTTAACGCAGTTCGTAAATTTTTACGTGGGAGTAATGTTCTTAAATGGAACGATTCTTGAAAATTTCATCACTTTTATATTGTTGTATAAAGTGCGTCTGAAGTGGTCCCCTTTTGTGTTCTGTTCAAAGATGCATTAACGCAGTCATAACAATTTTGTTACAAAGTTGCGTTTTTGTTATGAAGTGCGTGCCAACAGACCACATTGAAAGACGTTCTGAAACCCAAAATCTCAAATTTTGATAGAGTAAGTGTAGAGTGTAATGTGTGTGTGGTGTGTGTTGTGGGGGGGGGGGGGTTGTCGATCGGAACACACCTTTCATAAATGAAACTGGATATAAAAGATCATGTGTATCTATAGCCAACTTTGCCACAGAGCTTTTGAAGGATTTTTCCCCCAAAAATTTACTTATACAGAACAATCGCCCCCCAGCAGAGCAAACCACTAAGGGAGATACCGATTGATAATTAATTAAATTACAATACCTTAAAAACTTTAGGGGTTAAAGACTTGTATTGACATTTATGGAGCGACCCATTCGGGTGTTATTTTTGTGAAAGCAATGTGGGTTTTTCAGGCAGAACAGATGGCTATTATACATCCCAGTTCAGAGCAAAATCGGACATATAAAATTTGAAAATAAAGGCGACTGTACGGTTCTAAACCAACTTCTCCGTAAAAACGGAAAATATACGGGTATTTCCGTAATCCAATCAATTTTGTTTTTATACAGTTTAAAACGGCTTTTGACAAAATCGTTTTGTCTTGATTTAGGGAAGTGTCACGGGATGTTAAAAGCTTCTAGTTAATTGAATAATATTAGTACATTCAGCAAAAGTCACCTTAAATCAATAATGTTTTTACATGAGGGCATTATATTGAAAAGAAACTCAATTCCTTGGACGGTAGACCTACAGTGTAAAATTACCTGAAATTTTACCGTACATAGTATAAGGAGGCGGTCATTATTTACGCCGGGGGGGAAGGGAGGATTTGAGGGGGGAACCCGAAAAATGTTTGTAAGAGAGAGGGGGGAATTGTGAAATTTTTCATCAACGAGGAGGAGGGGGGGGGAACATGAACTTTTAAATGGGGAAATCAGCATGATAAGGGGGGAAAGTGAAATTTTTGAAAAAAAACGGTAGAGGGGGGGGGGGGGGGTTGAGAACGCGAAAATTTTTGCCGAAAAAAAGTTCAAATCCTCCATTCCCCCCGGCATAAATAATGAACGCTCCCTTAAAACTAAAAAGGATAGAAACCGATTTGCGGGTGGTATTGGAAATACAGAAAAGTGTATTTATGTTAAATTGTCAGGGTCTATTTGACTAATTTAAAAACTGTTAAAAATTCATTTTAAATAATGTCAATATCCAAATATAATATTGTGATTGCTTAATACAGGTTTACAGTTTAAAAATGAGAAGTTCACGGTATATACAGTCATCCACTTCTGTCAACAAAATGCAAAAGTAAGGTAGATTTCTACAAACCAAACGCAAATTTTTACGGGTATTTAAAATTAAAAAAAGTCTACATATTGGTGGTCCAAGGTTTGTTGTTCATTCTATAACACGTTTCTCAAATCTGTAATAACTTAACGAATACATATACATTTTAGTGTTTTTATGATTTATCCTTTTTTTTACAATATACTGACGCCTTTACCGTATTTTGTTGGCAGAAGAAGAAGAAACATGGGGAAATGGACGTCGTATAATACTGTAAAATTACATTTTTTTTTTCAACCAGTGCATGTTCGCTTCTAATCCGATGTCCCTTTTTCTAACTTGATGACTCAAATGCCGAGTGTTTTTGTGCTTTTACAACTGGATAGAGGATGCTAACATAACTTCGTTTTGTACTTTTTTCCCTTCATCTCACTTTCCCTATCCAACGTAAATAGCTCTGGCCCGACTCAGCCAAGAAAAAGACCGTGAGATGTGAAAAAAGAATGTCGAAGACCCAGAATGAAGCCGGGTCGGGCCTTGCACAATCACAGTTCTTACGTGTGAACTCGATATTCTTTGAGTTTGATAATTATCATAAAACTAACAAGTCGATGCTTTTTGTCGACACCCCACTGCAAAAAACAAAGGCGCCAGCATCATGAAACGGTGAAAAAAATTAATGTATGCGAGTGAGTACAACAGATCCCCCCACGCGTTTGCAAGTTAACGCTGAAAGACGACTGGCCAACGCATACGCTAACGAAATATTCCGAGATGCGTGTAAAATGCATTTGCGAACATTACGAATACCCCCAATAGCACGTCCATGCCGGACAAACAATGGGGCCAGACCGGGATCTCCTTTTCTAATCTGTGGTAAAACCTACTTTTTTACCGCATTTTTTATTCAGTTGTAGACTCCCCCTCAGCACTGGCGGAAAACAATTTGCAATTGGCACTTTATATGAGCAATTTCAACTATATAATTTTTTTCATGCAGCTATGATAAACCGATGCTACCCTCCTACTCCAAAGAAATTAAAAACACAACCAATTCTAGTATTAAAATATTTCTAGTAAATATTAAGGTGTTGGACGCACAGAGGGTGCCCGAACGGAGTATGTTTACAGGGTTGTATGGAAAGCAATCTAGTTCAAAGTTTAAATACGTTGTTAGGCCAATATGAGTGTGATTTCAAGGTCGCATCGCAAGCTTTTAATGATCTTATTGGATATTCAATCTGGGCTACTTCATACCCCGAAGTTCCGGCAAAGTGATAAAATATTGTACAGTTGGGCCTAATTGTGGCACATTTTTTAACGAAAACTTTGGTCTTTTCAAACATTTTCGCTAGTCAACAAAGTGGACAGTATGGCCAAACGCGTTTTTTACATAATCCACGCCATTTTACTATTCATCCTTTTTAATACGGCATATGCTGACTAAAATTATGCGTTCTATTTTTGAAATTATTTGTAGTTTGTTAGTGTTAATGATTGATAATTTCTGAATGCTTTTGTAAAGGTAAACCAAACTGTTTTGTATAACCTTGGTAGAATTTCGTTTTCAAGATAATAGCAAATTATAAATTCTTTATTATATTTATTTTATTTATCCGTGCTATCATGAGGTTTTACATAATAACTATATACGTTTAACAAATTATTCTATCAGTAAACTTAAAGAAAATAATCCCGGATCGTAAAACCAGTCAAAAACAACCGATAGCCATTTCATTCTGATGTCATACAAGGCTGTAGAGATAATTATCACTGTGTGTGAATAGTTTACGCTAATAGTGCGTTATGCTTCTTTATTTGGTTTTAAATGCGCGAAAATAACGCTCGCGTGAGTCGCGTGTGGAATTTTGCGTATCAGCGCAACCGCCTTAGCAACTAGAGCTTTCTGCAAAAACGTTATCCTACGAAATTTTAAAGAGTGCGATATTCAAATACTCATACAAATTTTTCCCAAGCGGATTTTTGGTCGTATTTTTGATATGTTTATCGTGTAGAATCTCTGGCCTACAACTTATACCAAAATCATGGATAGAGGATTTTTTTCCGGGTCCGTCGGCCTATTTGCCGTCCCGTAGTCGCATAACACAAACACATAAATAAATTAGTACGCGAATTTCAAGAGCGCCTGTTCAACAAAATGCGTTTAATTTTTTTAATGGTTAGTATAATCCGTTTTCCCATGAACCACCCATGTGTTCCATAATTGTTTTAGGTAATAGGGTATTTTGTAAGTTATTCTTGATACATGTTCCCTTTCAGATCTGATCCTAACACTGAATGGTGGTTTAGGTTGTTTCTATATGTACAAACTTTACAATTGAAAAGAAAGAGGAAGGGTGACAATATAAGATCTATTGTTTTATGAAATTTGGGAGGTACCTAATCACGATTAAACGAACTCAAGCAGGTCGAGTTAGTGAGAGGACAGGCTAGAATCGCAGAGGTTCAACCTGGTTAGCCATATGTTGTACCTGATCTATAACA
Organism: Ophioderma brevispina; assembly: GCA_023653785.1. Lineage (NCBI taxonomy): Eukaryota > Metazoa > Echinodermata > Ophiuroidea > Amphilepidida > Ophiodermatidae > Ophioderma > Ophioderma brevispina. Next base: position 16,509 of record JAMKCH010022006.1, read on the forward strand.
ACGATGGCGGAAATGCGTACGGACTAACTCTTTGCACAATATATAATTAAAAGCAAAACATGCACAAACAGTTTTTACCGGTTTCTTATATATAGACATTCATTTTTATTTTTGCTTGTTGTCTGAGTCTTACGCTGATATTTTAATCATTTTACAGTTCACCAGTTCGAAATATTTACCTTTTGTGTTTGTTATGAAAAGTCGCGCCGATTTATCTATCTATCTATCTTCCAATCAGACCATCAATCAGTAGAAGAATATTGTCGTACTGGTGCAAAAGGCCTTGGTCACAGGAACAATTATCACAACAAAACGACTGGTGCAAGTAAAAAAAGGCCATGCTGGCTAGCGGAGTGTGAGTGGCTTCAGGCGGCTCTGGAAGATCTCCATTGACTGAGCTGAGATCACTGAGGTGGTATGGTGTTCCAATGCAGGTGACACTTGGAAGAAGCTGTGCTGTAAAGAGAATTCTAGAGTGATGTGTTGGAGGTTGTTGGTGGTGGCCCCTAGTTGGTCTGAATAAGGATATATATATATGGTGGAGCAGCAGGTATAGCAACAAGAACACTTACTTATTCTATAAAGCATAATGACCTGCTGTGGGCGCGACGCTCATAAAGAGGCTGCCAGTGAGTTGAATTGTAACATCTGCAGTGGGTGACACTTTTCTTCGGTTTGCAATCATTCATCACAAATCTTGCACGTCGTTGCACGGATCAATGCATTACCACCGCCATTTTGATAAGAAGCTGTGTGGAATCTTACACGAGAACCACGAAGTGTGGTAAAATTAACAAACCTTATACACAGACCCCATAGAGGACTCATCCTAGTTGCATGACAAATTGAGAGCACTATTCTTCGAGCAAACAGGGTTTATGCGTCAATAGACGACTGCGCATTCTCAAAACGGAACAAGGCAATACAGGATGTAACGAATCCATACTTACATGCGAGACCCCCAAAATATTTTAACAACATACTCCTCCTCTTTAAAAAAAAGGCACCTAGAACAATTTGTCTATTCAGTCATAGGGAATGGTGAAATGTAGATTACTTTCAAGAAAAACTAGGATGTCCATCATACATCGCATTGTAGTGAAAATTGGATCTCTTGACTCAACGCAGCAGCAACACAGTTCAACTTTGGCATTGCGTTGCTGCTATGTTAGTCAGAGATGTTTTCATCCATTTCACTGCACTGTATTGATGCAGTAGTGCAGTGGACCTTATCTATAAAACAGCAAACGATTTCCCCCTAAATACTACAACACAATAGCTGAACTCATCCACAAGGTTGTGTACTGTACTCATAACTGAATTTTGCATAAACCAAGTAACCAATAGTCTATCCATCAGTTATAGTTAGATATTGATTACCAGCGCTGGACGAGTCGACATTTTGGTTGGCCTTGCGATTGTTTTCTACTATTCACCAAATTTCAATCAACCTCAAAATATTACCTAATTCTAATGTGACGTATTTTACAAAACGTAAATTGTCTGCATCACATATCGACGTATTAGTCGAAAATATATGCTGCGCAAAGATTCAATTCAAAAACCAAGATTCAGAGGGACATCCTGTGTAGCTACGTTGCCGACGACCGCGCTCTTGCTACTGCTCGAAGGCTGTATATGCAACATTCACTGTAAATCAGCTTCCTTCGCCTGTGAACAAGTTGGCTTGACCATCATACCGTAAAAAATGAAGTTATGTTGACCAAACATCACTGTCCATAATGAAAAGCTTCTTGTTGCAGACAAGTTCACCTATCTGTGAATACCTCATCCCCTTCCTTCGAATCGTTCAGAGGTAACATCATGATCGCTAGTAGCGAGTGCTGCCTTTGGTCGCCTTCGTGGCAAGGTATGGGGAAGAGACGGTATCACACTTGACACCAAATTAATGTGTAACAAGCCATTGTGGCCATTTAAATTTTAATGGCTGGGAAACGTTGGACGTATACTAACGACATGCAGCTCTCTGAACCGCTTCCATCTAATCTGCTTGAGGAATATCTCAGGATTTGATGGCATGACAAGATTCCAACACAGAAGTTCTCACTCGCTCCAACATGATGAATATCCAACCATGCTATGAAATATCAACGCAGAGGTCCGGTCATATGTAGAATGGCGGATTCTCGTATTCAAAACAGATCTTCTTTAGCGAACTAGTTGGGAAACGGTCACGTGGTGCTCCTAAGAAACACTACAAGGACACTTTGAAGGCTCTCTCAATTGCTGCTTCGATGTTGATGCAGAGAACTTGGAAATGCAAGCTCAGCAACGGTGACCGTAATGATGCAACCATTACCATGTGCAGTTACCTATGAGGCTAAACGCGCACCCAAACAAGCAGAGTTAAAGAACAAGCAAAGAAATTCCAGAACTAAACTGCTATTAGCACACCAACAACTGATAACTCCTCATCCAGTGTTATCTGTTTAGTATTCACCGATCTATCTTTCGTGCCAAAATTGTCATTTATTCGTATTCACACTTCAGTCACATCCACATAATTAAATTATTTAATTCTGTGGTCAACATCTTATAGTTGGTGTCATGGTCATCATCTTTAAGGTAGTGTCAACCCTAGTGCTTTTGTTTTTACAAACTTTTCTGATTTTTGCAACCATTTTAAAACATTAAACTGGTGTTTCTTCCTCTCTAGTTACAACAAAGGTTATCCACTGCAGACAATCCCCGAGCTGTAGTTTTTGTTTGCCGATTAAACAGCTATTGGACCTTAAAGTCACAAAACCGCTTTGGTCTAAACGGGCGGGATTACGCACCATTCCACGCCGTCCAAGGCGCAAGTCGCAGCATCGCGTCGCGCGGTGAATTTTTGCTGCGTATGAAGCGTGCGCGTGTTTTAATGACTTTTGCGCGAACGCATCTGGAAAAACGGAAAAAATAAGATTTGAAAATGTAACCAAGCCTAAATTTAGAAAGACCAGATGAAATTTTCAATTTCTTCTAGTTTCCGGAGCTAAGACAAATATGTGTTGATTCATAGTGCATAAAGATTTATTTTCACACTGCCAACATACCAATTTTGAAGTTCCAATATAACGTTTTTGAGAACGATACAGCTTGAATGGCGTGAAAAGTCACTTTTTACTAAAACAACGGATTTTCTCATGTTCAATTATTTGCAAAATTTGGCAAATTTTTTCAAGACAATATAACTCCAAAAATACCGAAGTCAAAAGGTAGGTTTAATTTCCTCGATAGCAATCGGTCTCTCTAGGACTGTTTTCTCTCAATTTTTTTCATTTTTCGATTTCTAACTAAAGACATTCTCCAATATATACTAAATTTTGGAAGAAATAAAAATCACACTTTATTGACATTTTTTCCTTATATTTCGAAAGTACGCCTCTATTTTTTTAAAAAATGAAAAAACCGTCCCTAGACAATTTTGTCTGGTTTCTAAAAATTAACATAAGAAATAGAAAAATTCTAATTGTTTTTGTTATTCTGTCGAAAATTTTGGGGCACATCGTGTTTTTTTAGTATGTTTCTCAAAATACGGAAGTTTTAAATTAATCTTATGCCATCATCGGGCTCATCGTCCAATTTTCTTTCAGAACTGTAATACGTTACCTTCATAAGCAAATATTTGCAATGTTACAAACCAAAATAGATCTCGGACCTCAAGGTTTACACGGCCCTTAAGATTTTGTTATTTACCGTTAAAATTGCTATTTGGGTGTCGTTTCCACACACAGTCATGTAGTGACGTATCTTTTTTTAGCAATCAGTTTTTTTCGGATATCTAAATAAATTGGAAGTTGATTAGAGTAGTTAAATAAATTCAATTCACCTTTTTTGGGCGGTTTCCAATAGGATCATTGAAATATGTTTAATACTGTATAGGAGCAACTGAGTAGATCACAAAATATACAAAGGAATCCGTTTTTTCTCGAAATCGTATTTTACAATACAATCGTTTATTTGACGCAGACGAACGAAAATTTGTGGATTAGAAACCAGACGCAAGTCCCAGAAATCATCCATTCAGTGAAACAAAAGAAATGGCCATGGGCTGGTCAGTGGCAAGACAGACTGATGGAGATTGCATAGGTAATAACTGAACGGAGACCTAGAAATGAAATAAAGACAAATCCAGGAAAGACAAAAAGTTGATGGGAGATGAGATCAC